>QYTT01095181.1:29282-43189 GCA_006980735.1 Dasypogon diadema
AATTTCTTGCTTTCATAACAACCATTTTGAACATGGGTGCTATGCCATTATGCAATATACATGAATATTGGTCCACTAATGAAGCAAGTCATATTTCATTTTATGCAAATATCTTTACAAGAGATCGATTCAGTCAAATTTTTTGGATGGTTCACTTAAGACAAATACCAACCGCTGACAAATCTTTGAGAACGCGCTTACAGAAAGTTAGTCTGTATCTAGAATATCTAGATGGCAAATTTTCCTCTTATTTTATACCAAATGAGCATATCAGTGTTATCAAATAAATTAGTTTAAATGTTTAGTTTAAGTTTTCATCCTTATAAACGTTTTAGAATTTCACCTAATTTTCCGTCGTCTTATGGGCGAGTATTACAAAAAAAGCTCTCGGCCGTTAAGGGTTAAAGTTTCGAGTTAAAATTTTCATTGCACTGGATAATCAAGCAGTGGTCAGATGCATGAATCGGGTGGAGGTGAATTCATCCTTAGCAATGGAATATACACTAAAACTCAATGGGTGTGCCTCAGAAAATGAGTTCTAACAAGGCGGGGGACTGGTATGGAATTCCAAGGACCTAATCGAAGAACGTGTCATAAAACAACATCAAACTCGGTGAGAAAATATGACAGGAAAAAAGGAATAAGAAAAAAGGAATAATGCTGTGGATCGTAGAAGGAAAATTGCAAGCATGAAGCGAGAAACACTCGGATGATTAGTTTCTTTGACTTCTGGGCACGGTGGCTTTGGGGACATTAGCTCAAAAGGATGGAGATCCTAGAAAATCATACTACTAAAAGGATCAGAATCTTGGAGGACGATATATGCAGCTGATCTTGGAGGATACGGAGATAGCGGAGCATTATATGCGACTGCCTAGCCTTGGCGATCAGGAGGATGGTTGTGATTAGCACGTGACAAGTTTCCTATAAACAGATGTTCGAAATAACAATAGGCTTCGATGTTGGGGAACCTTTTAAGTACCTTCCGATGCGGACCAGCTAAGACGTCGCGTGACAGAGGATGAAAAATGACCCGAAGATAGAGGTTTGCTTCGATATCCCTCGAATCATTCTAATTTAACTTAAATGCAAATCTTACTGGATTACCTTGTCCGAATTTAGTGCAACTTGTTCGAGTTACATGCACCCTTGTCCGAATAAAATGCAACATTTTGCTTTCTGTAACAATTTTTTTTAGTTTATAAAAAGTCGATATAATTAGAAAATCATATATAAAAATGTCCGAATTTAGTGCAACTTGTTCGAGTTACATGCACCCTTGTCCGAATAAAATGCAACATTTTGCTTTCTGTAACAATTTTTTTTAGTTTATAAAAAGTCGATATAATTAGAAAATCATATATAAAAAGTAGAAATTTGATATTTTTTTACATATAGGACCTTTTTGCAACGTAGCGCAGAATTGTCAGGTGGTAATTCAAGGAAGCTAAGAAGCTGTGGCCACATGCTACTGAACGAATGGAAGTTTGGCAGTGGTTCGATAGATATTCCCCGGAAAGGTTAATTCTTGCGGTGGTGACACAGTATGTGCGCTATAAAGTGAACTCAAGCAACTTGTAGCCGCGCGTCGACACAACGCCTGTCACATAAATAATATGATTTTTAAAACATAAATTATTATTAATATTTGTTATGTTTTCAGTAATTAAAGTTGCTTAATAGAAGCTAAAGAAGCAAACATTTTGTTACAAATATCACGTAACATTTCTGATAAAAGGATAAAACCATGCTATCCACGTATATTATAAAATGAATAATGGTAATCTTTTTTTCAGTGATGTTCTTCGCATTATTCCCATCTCAGTTAGTTCAAAGTGGATTCCAAACTAGATTCAGATGAACTGTGTTTGCATAGAAAAATCTACTTGAAAATTAACTCATGCAATTAATAAATAAACGCTGCTCAGTGCATATACTAATTGGCTGTAAATAATTATACTGAAAGGCAAAGCAAGTGTTGAGTGCACTTGTATTGCTTTTAATATTCAAATGGAAATCTATACCACTTTCTGGGTTTATTGGTATGATAATAGAATTCATTAATTTTTAATTAATTTAATGTGATTTTTATGCGCACACTTGGAAGCTATCGAAAAGCCAAAACGATGGAAGGCTTATTTTATTTCAATGAATTCAATTTTTATTTTAAACGCTTATTGGGATTTAAACAATACTTCGCTAATGAGAATTTATATCTGTAAATGTTTTTTATAAAAGTGGTACATAAAGTTTGTGAATTAGAAAAATACAAATGACTCACCTATTTCAAGAAATAATAATCAAGTTGTAATTTCAGGGGAATATGTAATTAAAAACTTTTTAGGGTAAATGGTTCAAAACCCTATCCTTTGTTTTCTCAGTGAAGGTTATCGTTATCGGCTTTCTCATGTTGACAGTGAAACCCTTCTCGTCAAACCAACCTTCTATCACTCGAAGAGCATTCCTCTTGATATCAGCGGTGGTGGTCATAAACTTATCACTTGTAAATGACGTGAATACCTGTCCCTTTTAGTGTATAGAGTGAGTCAACTGTGATGTTCCACAGAAAGAGAGATAAGATCACCTTTCCGTGACCCTTCTTCTAACATCCGCGTTACTGGTCTAAATCTTGATTGCCCTATTCCTCAACATGTTGCTCACCCATCACAGCTTCACTGGATTAACCTCACGTCTTAGCAAGACAATCTTCAGTTTTCCACACTAAATATCTCCTTTGGTTTCGTCCACTTAACGCTGTCACAAGACTATGAATAAGTATTTCCCGAAGCCATGACACAAAGGTATTTTTTTTACCCCATTGTAATTAAGCAAGGAATATCCCGTCAAGTCCCAGAGATTTGAAAAGTGCGAAGCTGACTATAGCGTACTTCACTCCCTCCAAAAACATCATTTTTTCCCTCGCATACCTGGTCTAAGCTCGCGGCACAACGATTACGCACGCTTCAATATCCAGATTAAGAGTTTTAGGTGTTTTTCTTCACATTTTCCTTTAGATTCCTCCTTTCCACTTTTCACCACATTGCTATTGTATAGGGTCACCTCAAACAGCGCCTTTCCCTTGGCATCGACGAAAATTTGCTCCGTTCCTATGTTTGTAACTTGCAGGTTTCTTTCAATTACAAATTCAAGTATTCCCCTCTGGGAAATATATTGTGTGAGTTTGCATCGCAGTCCATGATCAGTTCCGGGTTCTCCCTTTTTCTGTAGCGCTCACTGTCCCTTGTCTAAATCATGATATTACCAGAGACGGACCCAACAGCCACGGAAGAAAAGATCAGTTGGAAGACTCAAGGACCCTCCATTTACCTATGCAGAAAGATACGGGTCTAAAAAGGATGACCAGTTCTACCGCAATACAATCGTTGGAGGAAATGCTGGTGTAGTCATTCAAGCAGAACGAACTTGGATTGGTAAGTGGCTGCGCAGCAGGCTCAGGTACTCGAACCACCTCTCCCGACGAAAGCGTTTTAGTTAAGTGATGTAATAAAATAAAATAATTTTGATAGGTTAATCCTTACATTGGTTTTTCGACTTCTTCATCCCCGGTGATATAAAATGAAATAGGAGTATAAAATATACATTTAAAACTTTGCCCAGATGGCTGAACTAAAGGACCAAAGAAGGTAAGATAAAATCCTTTCCGCTTTCTGATAATCTACATTTTGCTTTTTAGCTTCGAACAGAAGCAGAAAATTTAAACTCCAAACAAAATACAGTTTTATTTTTGATTTAATAGTAAAATTTTGATTTAATAGTAAAATTTTGATTTAATCATAAAGTAGGTCTGTAGACTTAAATTGTTGAGTCAGCTGAATTTTGTAGGCAGGAAGACTTAAATCCTTCGTGAGAATACTCTGCAGAGTGCTTCTTGAAATTTTGCGTTCTTGAGCGCGATGTCGAATGGATGTTCCCGGACTCATGGCCACATTCCGGCGGACAGCCATGATGTTCTTTGTTGAACGACGTAGACAAACAGGAATCGATTATGTGACATCAATCATCAACCCAGTTTTCTCGAATTTTTGATTATTCTCCTCACAGTTGATGCACTTGGAACATTTTGTATACCAAAAATTGGACGCAATTTGTGAATCGTAACATCAAATTTGCATCATTTTTGAAGTAATGTTTAGCAATAAGAATGCGTTGTTGTGTCGAATAGCGATCCATTTTTAATAATAGCGCCATGGCGGACCATCAAACTGTCATAATGGTTTGATTGCTTCTGTGCGCAGAGATGGCGCCAAATTTAATTTTTCCGCTCTTATTGGGACACCCCATATATTTGTGATAAATATCATCATCGCTTCCCAATTAATAAGGTTCATATCTTGAATTAACTTATTGTAAGTTACAGCCACAGGTGAATAAACCACTATGATTTTAATGGTGTGCAAACCGGTAATGTTGCTTTTAAAAAGCTACCAATTGATGTAACATGCCACTGGGTTTGAAGAATGTCGAAGGGTTGGTGACATAATGTATAGTCGACGTCACCCATCCTCATATAGTTATTATTATAATTTTATATGAATTAAAGGGCTCAAAGGAAAACTATACACAAGTGACTTCTCTGGTAAAACGCCCCACTTGTTATTCGGGTCTTTCAATACCATTTTCTTAAAGTGGCACGTTCGTTCTCTCTATCGATTAGTAGAAAAGTTAGAATTTCTAAATATATCTGGATACGAAATGGTCCAAATGTCATTTAAGTTATTTTACAAATATTTCTCGGAAAAGATATAAAATGATAGGTGTTATTTTATTCAAATTGATTTGGTGACATAGGTAGTCTTAACAGATCTCACTATTTTTTTCTGCTTGTGCTTTCCGCTAAAGACAGCTTGTTATCTTGTGAAAGTTTCATTTAAGTCATTTTGAAAACATTTTCCGTACTGAATTACCAACTTATGCTACACAAAGCAACGAACTTGGGTGATTAGTTATTGTGTCGGTATGATTGAAGACTTGAAGTTTGTTTAGATTGCTCATTAAGTCGCGAAACATATACTAAAATGTGTAGTTCGTGCCTTAAGCACAGTTCTAACAAATATTATTGTGTGTTTATAGCTTTTTGCAAACTTTAATCAAATTTCAGCATTTCAGCCTAGGGAGTCGGAAATAACTTCCAACCATCACTTCTACAACTTTCTTACCACACTCTACTGTTTATCATCCTTAAATGTTTCCTTCAGACATTTCATGGCATGATAACTATGTATTAGAACACTCCCCTTCAGGTCGTTATAATTAATTAGTACAAACTGCTGAAATATCTTTTAATCAACGCTGTAATTTAACACCCTGAAGTAGTATTCAGCTTTCCTTTAGAAGCCACCTTGCTGTGTTTTAATCTGTAGAATGCATTTGAAGTCGGTTTCGTTGGCTTCTTAAATGACTACGGGACATTAATCAGACTTAACAATCTGACATGGAGTGACGTTTTTGATATATGTGAAAATCGAAGCGCAATAAATACCTATTTGGAAGACTGGTAATAATGTGAAATAAATTAGAGTCGACTTTTATGCTGAAATGGATTCAGAAAACGGAACCGCAATAATTCAGTATCAGATGGAGTTTCGGTTTATATTTTACCCACAGTTTATAACATGTTTTTAAAGATGATGAAACGGTTAGGTAATTTTGAATTTTGAATAATTTGTTTGCTAATCGATATTTTCAAATGAGGATTTACTTAGATTTGGACTTACTTTAATTTTGAAATATGAAATGGTTAGGTCGATATGAAGGCAGTCGTGTAGTTGTTGCATAGATAAACGATTGGAGGGCTTGACTCCATGCGCAATTCATTTTTAAATTTCTGAATTTTATGTTGAAGCTTTAAAAACAAGTCTACGGCTAGAAGGTATTGTAGATTGTAAGAAAAGCCAGTCATAATTTTGTTTTTAATATGACAACGCTCTTGACTGAGATTTCTTTGAAGTCTTGGAGAAAATAGCTGCAGGCAAACAGCGTACAGTCAGCGTCGCCTCCGCAATACAAGTACTCCGCCTTTCTTGCCATGTACTCATTGCGTGGGATCATTCGTCCTTATTAACCCGCCTTACCTCAGTCTTTTTTATGTGGATGGACTTTCTTTTCATTGCAAGGAGTCCAATTGCTGGCTCCAATGCTGTGCGATATGCACAGGTCACCCTGAGAGTGTTTCATCACAGAGGCAATTCGTTTCCTACGTACCCCTATTTTCATTTGGCTATAACGGCACGATACAGCAGGTCTCTTAATAAACAGGCGTCGCTTGTACGGCTCTGGGCGGTTGGTATTAGCCACAATCCAACTTTAAAATGCAGCGTTATCCGCTGCACACTGGATCTCTTACTCGAAGGGAAGTACTTGCTTCCCGGCCACCTCCATGGATAAGAAAATGCTGATCCTCCTCCTCGTAAAGGTGACTCTCACCGTCTTGATCGCGTTCAGTGATCAGGCATTCACATACTTACACTTCTCATGACCTGGTTAAGCTTTAGCTGCGCATATCTATTGCATATTTAAACTAAATATGTAAAAATCACGACTGGTCCAAGTAATGGTCAACCATTCGATATTTCGATATTTTAATGGTCTACCGAGGATTCCTTTCTACATTGTATCTTTCTTAGATTGGTTTCTAGACATTTATCTCATCCATCGTGGGCTTACATTTCTACACAACCTTATTCGCATTAAAAAACCCAGTTATTTGATTGATTGCTTACGTTCCTTTTACTCAGAACGCTATAGAAATCTTTTAGACCCGAATTGTCACTTTGCAAATGTAACACTTTGCTCAAGCTCTTTGCAAATGTAACACTTTGCGGTCGACGCGTTCGAGAGGCTTCGGTTAGTGGTAAAAACACGTAACACGCTTTAAAACTTATCCGACAGAGGCTATATTTTCTAAAAGGAATTCAAAACAACCTTACTGACTCAAATTTAGGTCATGTAGCCATAATAAGTCCTATTTTATGTGCCCTTAGAGTTTTGTCCTACAGAGTGTGTACTCGAGTACAGAGAATGTACTCGAGTAATTAATTCAACGAGTTTTGTACTAAAAGTACATTATTATTTGATCAATAGCAAGCATTCTACTCCTGCAATGATATGAAAATCGCTTTCAAATTAATACAAATTCTACTTGTAACCAAAGGAAATAGTGGTCCCCGTTAAATCACTAAACAGTAAGCCCTAATTTCAGTCAAGTTAAAATGTAAAAGTAGCATATTTTCATATTTTTATGTTACTCCTAAGCTTGTTTGCCTTGTTTTGAAGTGGTTTCGAGTGTTGACCTACTGTAGAGCTACTTACCCCTACGTGTGATTGAAGTGTACTTCACCCCGTAAATTTTACTTTTATAACAGTCTGAAATCAGAACATCTGAGCGTATGCTCAGTCTCTTTAGTAATTAAGTACTCACTCTCTTGCATGTCGTAATCTTGAAAATCTGAAGGGTTTGTAAAATGAGAAAGTGCTGTACATTACCCCGTTTCCCAACGTTTGAATAGGGGCACAGTCCTATGCATTTCATACCTACTTAATGACAACACACATATTACCACGCTTAGCATGAGGATTTTTCATGGCTGACATACATTCCTGGGGATTGTGTGTCAGCACGTTAACAGGCCAGGAACATACAATGAATGAATCATTGCTTCTCATACTGATGTAAGTAATCTCTATCCACAACATTGTGGGTTGAATGCTTTCAAAAGTTTGTAACTTTTATTACATCAAAGGGTTCGCAGGTGACATTCTCACACTTCCAGATCTTTGTAATTAGGTTGCAGTAAAATGCAGTTTTAATCCCTGCAGAAACTCAATTCAACAGCGATAGCTTAACTTTTTTTTGAATGGGCGTACTTGTCACAAAATGTAATTATTAAAAATTGTATGTATGGTGGAAAACACGGTTCTGGACAGATTATACCTTGACATTTATTATGCGAAAGAGGAAGTATACGTTTGAATTGAATTCGAGAGAAAGTACACTTTTACAATTCTTTAGATCTGAAACCGGGACTTAACCAAGTAGTTAAAGGATTCATTCCAGCCCTGGTTTTATGTTTATGCAGTGAAAATTCATATAATAGGAAAATGTAACGAAGTTCTGGAACTCCAAATTCATTAAAGAAAATTCTACATACAACTTTTAAAATCTTTAAATGTAGATTGCAATGTTAAGAGGATTTCAAGACGAGGCTTTCACGGTTCGTGATTTTTTCTTCTACTTTGTGAAAGACGAAATCTTTTTCCAGAAAGCAATTAAATTTGATTAGAAAGATACATATGAAGTAGTCATCGTATAAATATGAAAATATGTACTTCATAAGATGCAACAAAAGGTATTTGTTCTTGTAAATAATTACCAGGTTGGATTAAAATGGCGATTATTAAGAATGGTGCCTCATATATGTATATTTCATATGATGATGGCTGTGGGCTTGCAAAAATTATACTATGTAAAATATGAAGTCCTCCTTCCGCTAAAATATTTTCGCTTTTATGTTTCTTTAGGTTTTTAACAAATTTTCTATAAAGCTATGTGTGCAGATGGCATCGGGAATTTTAATTTAACATCTTCAACTTGTATCTGGACTTAGAGAGAATGCCAATATCTGATGACAATTTAATTCAGATTAGTAAAATTGGTTGTTGCTATCTTCATCAATTTGATTGTATTTGGATTTGAAAAAGTGTCAATGTTTTGAAAAAGTTGACACTGATTTTGATTTGTTTGCTTTTGTTCTTGGTTTTGAGTTAGTTCTAGATATCTTTGAAGTGATTGCGTTTCGAGCGTAAATGCTCCTTTTGTTTACCATTTGAGGTACTTTCTACACATCTCTCATGAGCCAGTTGACAATATATGTTTATCACGTGCAAGTATTTTCTCAAATCTGGGCAGTTGTTTTGTTTCTCGTTAATATATCGCACCTTACACCCTCGTAATATGCCGTTTTCTGACAAACTTTCTTGACAGCCTCAACAGTTCTATTAGGGAAGATAGTTGCCAAAGTTTTGTTCATAAATTTGACATTGCCATATATCATGAGCTCTGTCAACTTTCTCTCAATTAACAAAGTTTCTTCACTACCTCAGGTCGCTCACAAAGTCTCGATGAACTCCGCGTACATGGACTTCTAATCCTGTTTTCATGGTAAAAGTTCTATCTTTGTGCACTTGGGAATCAATGCATACAACATGCATGTACACTGTACACTTTTCCTCCTAGTGGCCACACCAGAATACAAGATCCTGGAATCAGTAAATAATATACCATGCATGTATCTTTCCGCGAAGCCACCTTGACCACGGACTGCACCTAAGAGAGTGATACTTATTCCCGCCGATAAGATGGCAAAAATTTCGATAGACTACTTCCAGAATTTCAGTTTTTAAATAAGTCCGAGTTTTAAAGCTTTTATACGTTGATAGCTTGAGTATATCCCAGTAAAATGGTTACACTACTTCGTAGAAAATCGTTATGTCCATGTTAAAAAAAAAAAATAGAACATAATTTGGGTATTTTCTGAAAATCGGCTGTATTCGAACACCAATACCTGGAAGGAAACTGTGGTTAGAAATCTGAAAATTTGGATGAATACTTTCCAATGAATAAGCAACATACTCACTAATTATTAAAATTCATGTAAAATGCTACTTCTGAACAGAGCTGACCAAGTACCAAAAAAGTACTTAAGTACACGTACAAATATCGAAGGCCTGAGTACTTTAGCGTAAGTACAATTACCGCATGTATAAAAAGTACTTGCGATTAAGTACTACTAAAAAGTGCTGAGTACTTTTTAAATACTTTTTCTTTTTGACAGGATTGTAAAGAAGAGTATAGAATAGACTTTAGTTAGTATTAATATAAGATTAGCATAAGTGCTACGTAGAGTAAATACTTTATACTTCTCTCGGTATTTTTTTTTTAAATTGCGCGGCAATTTTTCGCTGTCTATATTACAAGTGCTGCATTTTTCTTGCCCAAAAAATACCCAGTGATGTAGAAAACAAGTCTATCGACTGTTGTTGCTTCTTGTTCGAGTTCATTTTTAAACTTTTGGGGCTGGCATTGCTTTTCAATAGCTTTTTCCAACAATTTGAACAACGAGATTTGCCAAGAATTAAGTTCGCTCCATTCGATTAGTACTTTAAATGCACGTCAACTTTAATTTCTCTAAGAGAACCCTTAATCTGTTTTGTATGACACCTGAAAGGATCACAATACACTCTACCAAAAATATGTCCATATTTTAATAAGTATTTCATTTTATGATATTTGTAAACAGTTTCTAAATTCCTACCAATTCTCATGTTAAGAATAAAGTTTGCCAGTCTCACTATAAACCCGTAACACAAAACATTTTTAATATCACTTTTTTGCCAGAGGCCAAGTTCTCACAAATGTCACCGAACAGTACTCCGTGCCTAATATTGTTATTATTTTTTAATATCACTCACCTGTAATAAAAGCAATTCCGTTTTCTAAAAACAAATTTGTGGAATGTATATTTGAGTAGAAATAATGCTATTGTGACATACCTGAAAGACAAAAGGTAATCTACCTTAACGGGTGCGGCTAATACACCAAATAGGCACTTAGGCAAAGCCAACGAAATGTTCGTTTACATTGTGAGAAATGGTCTCCCTTTACACGACATGAAACATGCCAAAATTTATGGGAAACATAAAAACGCGAAATGAGTCTCCTTGCTAAATTCAATAATAAAATTTAACATTAGGCCAATAAATTCACGTTTTTATGGGGATTTTTTCTTCTCTCGATTTATCTATTCAACCTTCATACTCCCCCGAGAAAAGATATACGAAGAAATTAGGATTTCCTGCTGTGGAAAAATTCTGAAAGCGGTAGGTCAAGTGTTACCTCGAAAAGCCAAGGGGTCTTCGTCCTGAAAACGCGGCTAATTTTTATTCATTTTTCTTACAATGAAATTTTTGGAAACTCCTGGGGTTAGGTGAAAACATAATGCCCACTTACATTTTAACTTCAGAAGAGCAATTTGGACATTAATATTCAAAATTAGCAATTTCTTGTTTGCTAATTTCCTGCATAACCTAAAAAATGGATAGAGGGAGGTTTCACTGATATAACAAATGGTCGACCCGGCCCTGGAGCAAAATGGAAAGAAGATTCATGAAAGGAACCTGTAGCATATAGAATATTGTGCGGCACACCCGCTTACGATGTTTTGATATGGTGGCCTTTCCTCACGTTAATGAAATGACCCAATTTTACGACACTTGTGAATGGGCTTCTTTCACTTCTAGATTAGGTGAGTATTCCACACCTTCTTTTGACAATGTCCGAAATGTTTAGACGTTGCTGCCAACTAAATCAACTCCATGGAAAGCAGAGAGGCTGCCTGCTAATTTAATTGATGCGGAAAAAGGTCTACGACACTGCGAATGGACATATCATGTGCACACGCAAACTTGCACCATCCATCCACCCGTTTTGGGTGTTCCCATGAAATGTGAATGATGAAACAGTGTCTTCTGTGATTTAAACTGTCATTTATTACCCTGTTTGGCCATTTCGCCAACTCGTGAACAAAGTCCGTTGGTGAAGTTGGGAATGTTAATTAAGTAAAACATCAGCAATAAAGAGGAGGGACCTTTGTTCTTGTTAATGTTGTCCAAAAATGGCGGACCGTATTGAAAAATATGTTTACGCTACTTTATTACTTAATTAGTGTAAAATTTATTCGAGTATACTGTGCAGAAATCTTTCGAATACAAGAGAAAGGATGTGGAGAGATTAAAACTGTTATATTCCGTTGGCATTGTTAAGAATTGCTGATGTCTTTTTGTTGTAGAAGGGATGAGTTATTTTAGATTAAACTTTAAAAGAAGATGACGACTATTACGTGATAAGTTTATTCTTTTCGACAATCGAGTAGACCCATAAAAGCAGCATCAACTAGCTTTTTAATAGTGTAGGAGATCATTTTTTGAATTCCTGAAAAGCTTAAGAAAGTTGTCGAAATGTTCGAACAAATCCATGGACAAAGTTCAGACCTTAATAGGAAGATGTCTTTGATTGCAGCATATCATTTATTATTTCAAGTTCTTTACCCACGCCGGTGCCCGAGCGACTGAGGAGCACGCCTACAGATTTTCTCCTGTATTGGCGACAAGAATTGTGCTTGCGAAACGACTGGGATTTTGCACAGTAATAATTTCATGCCATAAATTGTGGCTCACTTGCAACATTTGTCAGGTTAAAATTTCCCAATCCCCTTTACGTAATTTCCTTCCGCCTAAGCTGTGCTGTGTTCATCATAGGGTTGTCCCCTGAGCTTAGACAATATCGTAAAAAAAGTATCTAAATTAAAACTTAAGAAGGTTAGATAAGTTTATATTTAACATAAAGATGATTCAAACCAATGAACAAAAAACCATAAGAAACGTCTCTAGGACATGTGTCTGGGCAAACTTTTCTGACTGATGGTTCCAATTTCGAATGTATGGATTTTTTCAAGTGAGTTCGTGGCGTCGATGTCGCGTTGATTCAATCATCATTACCCCGAAATTGTTTTTGTTAACATAAAAGTATAATAAAGGGTCGGCTTCGTTAGAGCGTAGAATTCTCTCTACCTAATAAAATTAATGTATGTACCTAAGTAATCAGTTCCTTGATGCAACTATAAATAAATAAATAAATAAAAATGCAATGCATTTCGGAGACAAGAAACAAGTTCAACACTTTGGAATCACCTTTAAACCGGATATCACGCTAATCCGGATTTTCAAATTTTCCCATTGTGTATTCTATAGTTTGGATCGACTAGCAAAATTTTTATTCTATAATCCAGATCTTCTTTTTAAAATTGTACAATCACAGGAAAATTGTTGTTTCTCTTTTTGCTTTGTGGACTGAGTGCGCTGAATTAACTTCATTAAGTACAGTGTAGTCCGAGCTAGTTCAGGTATAATTTTGTTTTGAATTTTTGAAATTTATCCATAATGCCTAAAAGACAGCATAAAACATTGAATTTCGCACAGAAGTGCGAAATTCCCAAGAAACTGGATAATTGTGTTTCCAAGGAACAACTTGTAGATTCGTAAGAACTTCGACAATTACCGATATTAAAAATAGGAAAGATAAGATTTTTACCCACAGATGGAAACTAAATTAAACTAGTGGTTTCTAAAACAAAGAAAATGGAATGCATCAATTTCAGAAAAATTGTTAGTAGCCAAAGCCAAAAAATATCTGTAGAAAAGCTTTCAGACAATCCCGAAGCTGTAAATCCGTTTAAGAAGAATTTTTTAGATAATGGTTTATACTGGAGACTCCTTCCTAATAAAATACTTGTAAGTACAAGTGGAAAAACAGTACCAGGCCGAAAAGTGTCCAAGAAGCAAGTAACATTTTTGGGCTGTACGAATTCTTCTGGCACGCATATGGTCAAACTTTTAGTGAGTCGGGATCCTCTGGATCGGTCGAATTATCTGTGCAATGTGAAATGGTTTACAAAATTATTTGTACCACAAGTGAGAAAACATCTTTGTTCTCATGGGTTTACCCGAAAAAGCGCTAAGTCATCCACCATAGGATGAGATTATAGTGAGGATGGTGCGATAATTTTAAGGTTTTTATCATTGAAAAGTGCCGGACCGTCTTAATGCCTCCCAATCTTGATGAATCGGACTCGAAGGATGAACTTCCACCCCACCACTTAAGAGAAAGACTTGCCAATCCAAATCATGAAATGGAAACAGTCCAACTAGCATTTCAAAATTTATCAGTTACACATCTGACCCAAAAAGATATTAACGACTGGTTAGACGAAACTATAGAGGAACAAATAAATAAAATTAGTAGTGAAGAAAAGGGTGAGCATATTTCAGAACAG
>QYTT01095181.1:47191-57641 GCA_006980735.1 Dasypogon diadema
CAAGAATATGAAGGCTTCACTTTTCCAGTTTTTCGCCAAGTCCATTTTGTTATCTCGTCTAAGGTCCGGACTAACGAGTCAGTAATGTATATAAAAACACATCATATAACGTGCCTCCAAAATACATGTTTTACACTCACACTTCCATTTATTCTTAGAAATTTTCTCTTCAGTAAGAGAACATGGAAAAAGGTTTCATTAGTTTAATTTTTAATAAAGAACGGATATGACGTTAAATCGAATCCTATGTTTAAAAAAAATAAGAATTGACACTGACCATATTTTGGCCACTTTATTACTACAATATGTAGTTTGTTATTGTCCATTGTGTTTGCATGCATCTCGTAAAGCAGAAAGTAATCAAGTCACGCTCTTCGATTTCGACGAAAAAGTGCAATAAGAATGACTTCAGGTGTAGGGGAATATTTTTTTACTTCACTGAAAAGCCATAACATGAAATTAGATACCTACTTCTTACGAGTACTAGATTAGAAATTTGATATATAATATTTTAGAATTATGTTCATATTTCTTCTTCTCAACTACTTCACATGGCAAACCTGTGCAAAGGGAAACACCATTTGACCGTTCCAAAATTAAATGAAATTTTTTTCCATAATTTAAATCATAAAATCCTACAATCTTATTTTGCTTTTATATCCTTGAGCTTTTTATAAACAAAACGCGTCATCTTCCATCTCTGGGGCAACAAGAGACGTCTTACTGGGTGAGTAGACCCAAATGTTATTAAAATTCACTCAGTAACATAGCACCAGAACATTTGATGTTGTAAAATTGATCTTTGCCTTTGACTTTAATTCCAGCAAGGAGCAACACTGACAGTGACATTGCTTATTAATAAGGTTAGTAAGAGAACTTTCAGGCTCAAAAGTTCGGTGTTTGTAAATTAAATTTGAGCACAGAAAGTAATTGGAATTTAATTGGTTTGAGTATATTTTAAGCTTTCGTTTGGGTGGAAAAAGGTAAGAGGGCGTTGATGAAATAATTAGATAATTTATTACGTTAAATCCTCCTTCGAGATTTTGTGCATTTTTAACGAAGAGGGAATAACACATGTGAGACACACACTGCCCATTTTTACTGCTTTTGTCGGTAAAATTCTTGGAAAACTTAATTTGATGGAACAATATCCTTGCCTGTGCTTGATCCGATAAAATGAATTCTTTATACATTTTAAAATATCTTTTTAACGCCAATGCACTAAATGTTCTTCCTTATTTTTACGGTATTTGTTCATAATATTTTCCCCTTTGTTTTTGATAGTATTGAAAGGATTGCTGCACTAGAGCAGTGATTCCCAATAATTTTTTTTCGTTAGCATTTAAATATATTACCAACCTTTTTGCTGGCTGGAACCAAATGGCAAAGTTGAACAACAAATTCTTTCATACTTTTCATCGAACTTTCCACGCTCTTGCGTCGAAGAACTCAAGAATTATGATGACTCTGTTTCTTTCTTTGTGCTTGCCGTTCCTTTCTGGCGGTTTTCCATGCAAAAAGTAGTTTATTAATCTCGGTTAACCTTTTCTAAAAATAAATTCTTGACTATATCCTTGCTGCGCTTGAGAATTGCACTAAAATAATGCATCTTACTTTCCCAAGAGTTCATTGTAGGTGAACATGGCAACAATATTTGTATTTGCATTTGTTTCATCAATATCACAGAAGATACAAACATAAATCAGTGATTTAAAAAGGAAATTTACTGAGTTTCGTGAATTATTAGTAAATGTAATATTCAGTGTGTCATCAGTGGCAGTTTGCCTCTGTGGATGTCCAATTCATTGAGATATTATCATAAAAGTGTCATTGAGGATTCAGAATGGTAAGCGAACGAAAGAATTGTGTCCTTAAATGCCTGCATGGTAGAGTATGATATTGAATATGCGGTTGTTCTGTACTCGTAAATACTTCAAGTACCGACTCCATGAGATATTTCGTTTAAAAATATCTGAGCGAATAAATGTTTGATTGGTCACGTAGAGATGTGGAATGTATTCAGTTTGGTGGTCTGGTAGTAGTCTTGTTAAGTTGAATTCAATGGGGATGTAAGAGGTTAAAAAAAATTTAATAGACTCTCACCATCTCTAAAAAACGCACATAAGGACAGTTGGATTTCGAACTACTCGTGGTGCTTTTTAGTATCCATTGTTTGTTATAATGCTCCAGTACCTCTGAAACAAGCATTCGATTGTCGGCATAAAGTTAGCAACCATTCTAACTAGGAACCCATGAAGCATGATTCATTGCACTAGTCAGCAACAAACACAAGCAATAATTACCTTTAAGCTGATATCATCACTAAATTTATTTTCATCATCAGCAATCTCCCAATCAGAATAGCGTTAAGAATGTTTTCTATGTCATCTCGTTATTGCAGACGAGGCCCTGTGCGTTTTCTCTAATTCTTAAAGTTGCTCTCAAGTCGTTTATTACAATAAATTTTCTACTAGGTTAGAACTAATAGCAGCCTTAAAGGATCTCTAACGGTTTACTGCCCCTGGTTATGATGGTCTGACCCCAGATTGCTTGATGGCTTTCAGGGATATTTTTATTTAATTCATCTTCAGGGGATTCAAATCTATTACAATTTTTCCACGTAAACTATAGTTATTTAAACATTTCTTAAAAACTACTTACAATTATCCACGACGAAATCTGCAATCTTTTATACTCTCAATAATATTAAAACTAGAAGGATAACAACTATTGAATCAAAAATAAATTTAGCATTTATTGATTATAAATGTTGCTCAGGTTTTTTTTTAAATCTTTCAGGGAGCCGTAGGTAATAATTGAGGACTCAAACTGTAGATAATAGCTTTTTTATATACTATAAAACATGCCGTTGTTGTTTGCGTACCGATTTTCAAAACATAATGTAGTTGCATGTTTTTTAAAGGAGTGCGATGAATCTGCCTATTTGGCTTGTAGGGAATGCTTATTTGATATATATATATATATATAGTTTCCCTTCTACCCCAAAAGGCATACTTCTCAACAGGAAGCCAAGAACTATTTACTTATCTTAGCGCAAGAGTTCACATATTTCATATAAAAGTAAGTAAGTAAGTCACGTCTGTGTCTGTCAGGTTATTAGATACGTGTGGGGTTAATGAGTGTCCTTAGAATCCATTGTTGAGGTTGGCACAACAACATTTAAACTGACAATTCCACAAGAAAGGATTGAAAATCTCGACTTAATATATCCAAACCCATATACCGACGAATAAAGAATTGACGATAACGTCAGGGTTCGCATCCTCGATGAAGATTCGAAAATGCCAATGCTAATACGATTTGAATAAAGCCATCTTGGAAGCAGGTCTCTATTCTCTACGGTACTGAAAATTGCTATCTACATTGAAAATCAAACAGCTATCAAAGATATCCTAAAGTAATGACAGGCTGTTGCTCCTCTTAATATTTTCGTGGGCGTATCAAAGATTTGGCGAATAAATCGGACGCATATCGATTGCAAGGACGCCTAGCAAGTTGTGACAACCACCTTATGTCGGCTCAACAGCAATACTTCTCCAAAACATTCTTAATGTTGGTCTTCATCCTCAAGGAACACATTTTCTTAAAAGTACATCATTATAGAATTTACACAAATATCTTGGTCATCACTTCCAGGATGAATTGCATGTAACAAGCCAAAGGGCGTGGAAATGTATCCTACATTTTATTAGTTGAAGCGGTGGTGGTAGTAACATTGTTGACAGTATTAGTTCCAAGCTAAAATATATATATATATACAAAATTTATATTTTTTGAGTTGAAGATGGAAAATTGTTTTATTTTGGTTAAAATCACTGAATATTTGGCATTAAGCCAAAATTATGCTAAAAAAAACTGTTGTGAACTAATTACGAGCGGAAAGCTATAATTCTACCATAAATTTCTTTAATATACGAAAAAATGTAAAATGCTTTTGTCAAATGAAAATTTTCTCTATTTCTTGAATTATTCTCAGATTTTCTTTATGTCTTTAATAAATTTCCAAGCTTTATCGCCAAGTATGACAAATAGCTTATCAAAACGTGAGCCTTTTACGAAAAGCAGAAAACATCTTTGAAACTTCGTCGTATATGTGTGGCATATGTGAGACGTATCCGCTTTTATACTTTCAATGAGGGGAGAAAAACTAATGGTATCAACGTGGCTTTAAGAATCTCTTTTCGTTCTACTCCAGAATTCAGGAACAGAACAGAGGACAATACTTATCAAGTTGCCTGAACACAAACTTCTACGGAAGTTTTAGAGTAATTTCCGTGATAAATTTTAACAACGGCTTCATGTGTAAATTAATGCCTGGAGCAGGAAATTCTGAAAATAAGTCAGAATATCTAGATACTCGCGTGTAAAAACAAAATTTAATTTAGGAAATTGACTTATTTCTTGGTAAAGGAAAAATAAAAATGATTAAGAGCTCTTAAATTGACTTCCTCATGCATAATGAAAAATATTTTGTACTTCCTGTGCTGTAGGAATATAATTGTCATGAAAATTCAACAAAAATGGTGCTATATTTCACATGGAACAAAATTCCTGAATAGTTTAGAAATAAAAATGGGAATAATTTTCATGTATTCAGGACATGCCGTGTGAGAGGTGAGGATTGTGACGCAATAGAGTGGTATTATAAGGTGGCGGCATTGGAATGCTTAGGTATGTAATCAATGGTACGTGACATCTTCGCAAGTTGTAGCTATTGTTTCTTCCAGGTAATTTTTATCCAACCAAAAACAGAGAATTTGTTTTTGATGAATAGAGAAAAATTTTTGAGTGGTAGGTTGTCCAAGCGGCAGTAGGTGTGTTTTACGAAAACGTTATTATACGGTATCCATTTTTCATCTCCGCTTAATAGTTATTTCAAAAAGGCTTCATGTGCGTTATGCACAGATAACGCTGTCCACTATTAATT
This sequence comes from Dasypogon diadema, assembly GCA_006980735.1. Taxonomy (NCBI): domain Eukaryota; kingdom Metazoa; phylum Arthropoda; class Insecta; order Diptera; family Asilidae; genus Dasypogon; species Dasypogon diadema. The sequence continues at coordinate 52,140 of QYTT01095181.1, forward strand.
CAAGCCATCGAATCCCCCAATTCATAACCTTATCCTGAGAGTGAGTGCTTCAATGGTCTCACTGAGGAATCTTCAGATGCCAATTTTTTGTAATAATAGTGGACTGAAATTGAAAACTCGAAATCACAATGATATCAAGACTGCAGTAATTTTGAGCGGATATTCTTGAGAGGGGCCAGTATTTGTACCATGTATATCTTTGATACTATTTGACTTCCCTGTTGAATTTTAATTATATTATTGGTGTTGAACATATTTCAAATCCACGCGGACGAAGTTGGGGGCAACAAGTAGTGAATCAATAAAAGAGTACTATACCAAAAGGTAATTCATGAATCTCCATTGACATTTCCCTCTTAAAATTCACTGGTCTTGGGAATATGTAGTAATATATGTACATGTTCATTACTTCATAAATGAAGTAACGAATACATATTCTACTGGGTTGTGAAAATGACCAGAGATGGCATTATTTTTAGTTAGTTAGTTGTATGGACTTGTAAAAATTTTTCATTGGAGCAGGTTTCCCGCTTATGCAGGTTCACAAAATATATGTATAAAAATCCAGGACATAGATTTGTTTTTCTGGGTAGGCAGGTTTCCGGCTGGCAAAGGCTCCCCCTTAGACAGGTTTCACTGTAACACTGCAACTCAAGGAATTTTCGATATTTCGTTTGCAACTTACTGGCTGCTCTCAGGTTCTCGATGCAAATTCTAAATTAAATTTCTGCAGTTTGGTTTTCGATTTTATAAGCGGAATTCACGAGTATAATTGTCGATAACGTGCGCAATTAGAGTACTGCCAAATGGGCAAAACTGAAGCAATATTCGCAGGAATTTATTAAGAATGTTTTGCTTTTAGGGCATTTTGAATTTTATGAATTCCGGTGTTTCCTTTATTTTGGCTTTAGATATTTTTTGTTATCATAGAAATGGGTATATTCCGTTCTGTTCTGTTCTGTTTTTATACGAGTAGTGAATAATTTTTTACTTTTTTTTCTGTGTTTCTGTTCACTGGAAATTTTAAATTTTAATGAATCTTTTAGCAGGTTTCCATGTCCTCCTTTAATACTATATGCAATATGCAATATGTATATGTTCTTAGAAGCACAACATGCTGTTGACAATTAAATTTTAAAATCACCTTCATACTTTATTCACAAAGAAATCTACTTATTTCAATTTTTTTTTTGCAGGCCTGGGAGAAGCAGCACTCAGGAAAGTCACCTTAATTGTGGAGCCACCAGCTGTGCGGAAGGGACAGCATGCCACCCTGAAATGCCTTTATGATCTGGATGGAGCTCCTCTGTATTCCGTCAAATTTTACCGAGGCCAGTTGGAATTTTATCGTTATTCACCGGGAGAAATACCCAGCACAAAAGTATTTGCATTTCCCGGAATTCATGTAGATGTAAGTAAATGAAATTTCGTATTTTTATTGTCACTCCGAAAATATGTTCTTTTAGACATCTTTATCAAATGCTAGTCAAGTAGTAATCAGAAATGTTGGATTTGGTCTGTCAGGGAACTTTTCATGTGAGGTAACTGCGGACGCACCTTACTTTTCAACAGCGACAGCATTTGGTCAGATGCAGGTTGTGGGTAAGTTTTGTTTGATTACAGTAAAGCAATGTGTATATCAGGACATACATAAAAGTCCCTCATCATAACATCAGCTAAAGAAAATGGAAAATCTGAACTCTGAAAATCTTTTCTCAAACTTTATTCAACACTTGTCATATTCATGCTACCAATCTATTCAAGTGACTTGGATAGTATTGTCGCAAATTCTATATGTTTGTATTTTCCAAGGAGCTTTCAATTTTCTTTATAATACACGTCACTTTGCGGAATTCCACCTCTGAGAAAATTTCAGAGGAATTAGGTCTAATGTGAAATGTTTGGTTAAATGCTGCAGACAGCTTCTCACGAGGATCTTCAAATAAAGCCAGCAGAACTGAGCCCTTAAGTCCTTTAAGTGAGAAATTTCTGCAGAGTGTAAAGGACATCAGGGAATAATTTCACAATAGCTTTCATTTAAAGAGATTTTCTCACTGACATAAAAAATTGCACTGTGCTTTACATTGCGGTACTATTGTGCTGCAACTCTAGTGGTGGTACTCAGTTCGAAGTAACTTGCGATATTTGCAATTTTTCTTTGGAAATCTTACTCTGTCCAAGTAAATGGACTTTTACAGTGGAAATATCTGCATAAGTAGGGGAGAGAGTAAAATCGTGTTTGTGCCCTTGCATCATTTTTATAAACTTTATAGACAAATGTGAGTACTTGGAACTTAAAAAAAAACGTGAAAGATATGCCAGAGTGGTTATGTGTATGTAAACATTTAAAAGTCAAAATGTTGCTAGTGAAAGAAATGAAATGTAGAAATGAAAAGGTGTAAATATTTCGCAGTATGTGGTAAATAATTATTTCATAAAAATCCTTAAAAGGACTTAACGAATTCTAGTGTACATGTATTAATTTTACTGAAATAATTCTCAATGTTCTTTCTTTATTTTTAACACGTTAAGCCTGGTGTGGGCCACTTGTCGCCCATCCGGAGAAAATCATATGATGAACTCCACATAGCATGAGAAGCCTCTCTCTTCCTGAGAGAGCGCCGGGTTGAACGTAGTACGTAGTAGGTCTGCCGCTTATAACCTTTTAATTTTTTAAGGATTAGATTATGTATAGGACTGTTTTATAGCAATATTTTTCAATTGATGGTTGCTTATTGTTATTTGAATTCTTTTCTGCAATCTCTAAAAGCAAAATTTTTCGCACGCACACTTCCATAAAACTCTTCAGAGTAATTGACATGCATTTGTGTTTATTTCAGTAAATTAGATTTTAAGCAAATGTTTGTAACGTATAAAAATAATCATGACATAACGAAATGAACTACATAGCCATTAAGAGGAAACAAAAGGAAATCGATGTCCGTCTGTCTGACCGTCTGTCCATCCACACGATAACTCGGGAAAGCTTTTAACTAGATATTTGAAGTTTGGTAGATAGATATCTTATTAAAATTGAAGAACTAATTTCGCAAATGGGCCAAATCGGACCACTGATTCGTAGGGTTACAATATGAAATCTGCAGTTATATAATAAAAAATATTTTGTTTTCTTTTAATGCGAATACGCTCTAAACTAGTAGCCGTTTTTTGTCTCAAACATTTTATTCGAAGATGAGTACCATTATAATTATTTCTAGTAGATGTGTTTTGACCCAGAAATGACCCTCAGAGATCACTTTGACCTATAACCGAATCTCATATCAGAATTCACATTTTTGAAAAAAAAGAAAATGTATATGAAAAACAACTTTCTAAGATACAAAGATTGTGTTAGATAAATCAGATTGCGTTAGGAGTTGAAAGGAAAATTTTTATTTAATAAAAAAGAAACTATAATACCTTGTTTCGTATGATAGCCCTCTGAAGGAGTTACCCGATTTGAATCGTTTTCTGCCAGGATATTTTAATTCTACTAAAGTCAGTGTGTTCCGAATTTTATTCATCTACTTCGAAAGGTTTTCGTTATGGAAGAAAAAAAGCGATTTGATGTAGTTAAGGGTTTCTTATGGCAATCCTATGAAGGAGTAATTAAAATTGGTCCATTTTCGAACTTGATCTTCCCATTTTAGTAAGGCATCTGTGTAGAAAATTTAAAATCTCTAGCTCAAAGTGTTCTCGAGATAATGCGTGGACGGACAGACAGGCTGATAAGACCGACAAACAGACAGACAGACAGACAGAGGGATATCTTTATTGTCTTACCCTACATCTAGGGTATAGAAAGCAGCTAAATGTGTTTCGGATCTATTTACGATTGCTACTGAATTTGTGATTTTCTACCCATTGAGGCAAAGTATTCTAAATTTTAACTAGTGAATCTAAAAACAGATCTGGTAACTTTAAAAGTCTTTTATCCTGTTATAAGTATACTGTGGTCTTCGGATTTTGATATAGTCCCTAGTAGACAACTATGGAAGGTACGGATCGAATTTTTATACCGTGCGGACCCTCACAACAAATAGTCACAAATTTTCTATCACTTTGAATAATTTCACAAGGAGATTATTACAAATTACATGAGGTAGAATTTTCGGTTTAAAATTTCCATAGAAATTGATCATGTCATTTAATTTGCTAACAGCACTTGATAGACATAAGCATTTTAAATTGAATTACATGTTTTTTTGAAGTGCAAATAAAATAAGTGAAATAATTTCAATTTTCTAAAAATTTCGTTTGTTCCATTTTACCTTTTAACCGTCGATATTCATCAGTCTCCATGTTGTTGGTAGTGTCGTAGAAACATGATGATGATGGTACAGAAGTTATATATTACCGTGTAAAATAGTGTACTTAAATTCAGTATTTACGTTTGTGGGGAGAGGAAACCAGGGTCCTATGTACCTATACGATCGTCTTGCATCTTCTTTGTTGCATTACATTTACAGTGGCGGCACAACATTTTTTCTATTACACCCCAATAGCACTTTCCCCTCGAATATTTGTCGGCATTTTTGGAACTACTTCGTAACTAGACAACTTATCCATATAGGGAAATGGAAAATGGTTAGTTTCCCTTTCATGTTAATTTTTGGAATTGCTTTTACATTTTTAAGAAAAGGTATTTGTGCCATTCGTTCACAAACAAAGTAGTGCCAAATTCCATCAGCGAGCCACTCTGATCGAGTAAAATATTGTCCAGTACCCTTCTTGGAGTGTTCCTATCTTAAGCTCTCTTGCTTCATGCATTGCATATTCGTTTGGACTTATAAGTTTATTCTTGGTTTATTCTTGGAAAAGACATATTCTAAATATAATAGATATTTATCAAGGAGATAATGCTTCGCTCAGCCGATACAGCACATTGGATTATTAGATTTTTACTACAGGATTCTGGGCAGTCGTGATATTTATTGTGGAATTGTGAAAGCGTGATCTTCAAAAAAGAAAAGTGATATGTATATCGCTATCAAAATTTGTTTGTTCTTTTAAAACGAAAGTACGCTATCAATATCCTATAGGATTTTCTACGTGATATCAAACGAGAGGCAGTTCAGAGAAAGAATATAGAATTCCTGGTGAATGCCTTCAACATTATATGTAAATGCGTGTAAACGTATGCGAGTTTTGTGTAGAAAAATAAATTGTGAATCACTTTAGTAACTTTGAGAACTTTTTGCCATGTTACAGCAATAAATTCTTTCCCCTTTTCTCATACAAATGATTACTCAAATGTTGATTTTTCGTACATGACGATAAAAAATCAAATCATGCCCATAATAATCGCCCTGGAATTGTTATTTGACTATCAAAACTGTGAAAAACGAATTTACTTATAAAAATGCTCTCCTGTGATTTTAGTCGCTCCTTTAGCTCTGCTGTAATTTCTGTTTGCTTTAGCTTGAAACCTTATTGACAACAGGGAATGTAGAAAAATTCTCCAAAAGGACCGCAGAGATATGTTTGCCGGAAATTCAAAGA
>QYTT01095181.1:67571-79674 GCA_006980735.1 Dasypogon diadema
TGGGACTGCACTGAAGGGAGAGCCAATTTTGTGTGCGGTGAAAAGTTTTCGGGTTTTCCCCAAGTTATCATGTGAATCAAATTAAATTAGCTTGCAAATTGTTTGCAATAAATAAAGTTGAAACCTTTAATTTTATGTTACCTTAAGGTTAGGTTAGTTCTCAGTTACTGGCGGACGATTGAGTTGGGCCGCAGTAAATCCCATCCCCAAAGAGGATATTTTCTGGAAGGTAAACAATGTAGGCTATCACATTTTTCGAGTAAATTGTCTGAGAAATTACATTATTTTCTTATTGAGTCGTAAAAATTTAGTAAACTGGATGGTTTTCCATTTTTTTTTTTGCAATTTCTGGTCTGATTCGTTGTAGTTTTATGCCTACGCGTTGTACCCAAGCAACGAGCCGGCTTCACCCTTTTGTCATTGAGACACGGCCTAGCAGAACAGTGAAGTTTCTAAAATCCTTCTTGAGACGAACTCTACGAATTTTCCTTGCTACCAGGGCTGCGCATTATCGGCTATCCCCTGACCATTGGCATCACCATAAAAAAATTTTAAAAAATGCATAATTACTGAATATTGATTCAAGTGGTTTTTTGACGTTAACGTTACATTAAAAAATGATGTTAATCTAAATGATCTCTGAGTCAAGCTCAAGACTTTTTGTGCTCTCCAACTTTTGTCCAAACCATTTTTTCAAAAACCTTAACCTTTTGAGATATTCCACTGTCACTTTATCTTTCGGGTACTCGGAATGAATGTCTACAAAATATTTTTGTGTTAGGACCAGAAAAGAGAATTTTTATTTAATTTTAATAAGGTATATGTGTACCAAATATCAAATCTCTAGCTAGGATTCTCGGGATAACACCTAGATGGATAGACGGGTAAATAGACGGGCACCTATTAAATGTTTTCTGTTCTCCTTCCATTAATGGCAATATAGTTTATTTCTGTGTATCGTAAATATTTTTGTGGCACAAAAGTTTGCTTAAACTTAAAAACTAAGACTTGAGTGGGTACGTGAAAGACTGGGATGTCCATAAGTTGAAGAAAACTCAAAGACTTAATTGTTTAGAAATGTACACTGCAGTTGATTTTAGAAACAGAAATAATTCTTTCCTTAAAACAATCGTTATCGGTGATAAAAGTGCATCTTGAGATACTATAGACCAAGCGGAAATTGACTCGATAAAAGCCAAGCCCCAGAGCTGTCCCTAACCGTTATGGTTACTGTACAGTGCGCTGCTAAGGGTATAATTAATTATTTTTTTCTTCAAAAGGTAGTAACTATTGATGCTGAATATCATTTCTCTGACGTAGATGAACAGCAGTCTGTATTAGTCAATCGATATTTAACTCGTTCTTATTCATGATAATGCAAGACCTCATACCTCACAAATTACTGTACAGTAATTTTCAGACCTAGATTACAAAAATATTCGCTACGCTCTATATTCCCCAGATAATTCTGCAAGAAATTTTTACATTTTTAGGAGTTTGTAATTATGTTGGCATCAGAAAATGTTTACAGACAAAGTCTCTGTAGTTCAGGCCTTCGAAGAGCTTATAGCTTCTAAAGACCAATACATCTTTGAAAAGCGTATTTTTTCATCTCATGGATGCAAATGGTGTCTATTTTCATCAAAGTCAAAACGGGAACTTTTTATGTAAAATTCAACATTTCATAAGATACGACCTAATAATTCGAATATCTCAAAGCAGCTTACGTTAAAGCATTGCCTGAGGGAATTTGTGATCTCGGATTCATTTTTCGCATCAAAACTTTTAATCCCCGGATAGCATCATGCGCTGAGAAATTTTTTTTCCACGCAAAATAAAATTATTGAGAAATTTTCTTGCAAGTGAAGAAAATTTGAACACGTGTGGTTTTAATGTAATCAAATATGTTCTAGCATTAAGTTATATAGTTTTAAGATTTTTATTTTTCAAGTAATTAATTTGACCTAAGGTATGACATAAATAAAAACGAAAGATGTCGGCTATCTTCTTAAATTGAAATCAGGAAATCTTATGTAGAATTATTTTGAAAACACATCCTTTTGTTATAAAGTTTTTTTTTCACTATCCGGATGAATTCTATTACTTCTTTGACATTCATTTTTGGGCCACTGAATTAAGTAACATTTTTATATCATTAATTATTTCCTTTCCAGTAGTCTATATATATTTCTGGTTAAATTCTGGAAGTAGTACTTCATTTCTGTCAAACGTGGAGATATGGCGAAATTTTTAATTCGAAAAATCGGACTCATTACAATAACTTCCAAATGGGAAGTTAACCAGAATAAGGTGAAATCCATCTCGGAAGATCCGTATGAGATTCAAGAGAAGCCAACACATCCGGAACAAATCACTGTTTGGTACGAATTTTGGGCAGAAGGCATCATCGGTCGGTATTTTTTTGAAAATAATGAAGGAAAGGCAGTTTCAGTCAATGGAGTACACTATTGCGATATGATAAAAAACCTTTTTGTGGCCTGAGATGGAAGGATGGGCATGACCCAACCCTATTTTCAACAAGTAGCGAAATCGGTCCTTTGGGTACGAAATTTCCAGGTGATATTATTTCCAGAAACGGAGGATCAAATTGGCTATAAAGATCATGCGATTTGAGACCCTTAGACTTTTTTTCTTTTTGGACTACGTTAAAAAGAAAAGTTTACGCTAATAACCGAACGACGATTCATGAGGTCAAAACCAAAATTCAAGCCGGCATAGGCGAAATAGAGCCCCAACTGTGGGCAAAAGAAATCGGAAATTTCAAAAAAGTAGTATAGATCTGTATAGATTCATATAAGTTTTTTTTATCTTCGTAATCATGAAAATTTTATACACGTCTGGAGGGATATCAACAAGCGTGTCCGACTTAATTCACAATTTAAAGTGTCGAAATCAACAATTCTGAAAGTAATTTACCACTCCAATAATTACCTGATAAATCTTAAAAAAGACGTGTGGATTTAGTAAATACCACCAGATTAATTTCATTTTTGTATTATCCTTGAATGAGACACCGTCAGTGAAGAGCTTTCACGTGAAAATATCGCAGAGAAAACTTCACGTTGACTCGGACTTCCATAAAACTTTAAATAAATCGAATTATTTTCAGGCACATTAGCGAAATTGGCTTAAAAGGAAAACTTTCTGAAATTAAGTAAGAGAAATTGAAATGAAATTTCCACTTCTGAAATTTTCCTCTTTCTCCGACTCCGTGAAATTATAACTTTTCACCTTTGAAGTAAAAGTTTATTTAAGGGCTATTGAAGGAGGTGGTTTGCAAGTATAACATTTGCGTGGGAAAAAGGGTTGTTGGAAATTGATTTTTGCTGAAATTAATTAAAGTGAAAAAAATTCTAAATTACTATTTGAATATTATGAAATATTTTGCACAATTTAAATAGCTTTTAATTATATTTTGGTTAATATGAGTGCTTTGTATAATTATTTATTTTTTTCTAGTGCTACCAGAAAAGCGTCCATCACTTTGGACTGAACATGATCGCTACGAGCCCGGTGATGTCCTCCGGGCTAATTGTAGTAGTCCACCATCAAGGCCAAAAGCAGAGCTGAAATTACTACTCAATAATTGGGTGGTGAGTAATTTTAATCATTTTACTAAATAAACTTTTATAATATTTGTTGTGAAATTTCTTTTCTTTTATGAGTTTAAGGAGTCCTTTGAAAAGTGTTTTATTTCTGCTGACGACTACATAAATATACATATGTGATTCTCAAATGATAGAAACTAATAGTTAAATGATTATTAAATTGCATTTTTACCTATGATAGCATAATTCATTTTAGTAAATTTCTTCCGAAAGAAATTACTCTCTGTTGAAGAAAACTTCATGACGTCTTTCCAAAGTCAGGTCTATCTTTATTAAAATCATTAAAGAAGTGCCACCAATAAAAGCAAAAAATAAGTAAGGATTACCTTTATTTGTTATTCAATCCAGCGTTCAGAATTGTGAATTATGGAATGCATTTACATTCCATGGAGTGTACTTTAAATTTAAACTATGACAGCTCAGTACTTTTCTGGAATCTGCGACTCTAAAGGTCCGAGTTGACCACAATAAACTCTTTTTCTTATATGCGGTTTATTCGTGAGAAGAACGGAAGTGTAATAAGAAAGTAGTGATTGGTGATTTGAGAATTTTTGGACATTTTGCAACTTTTTTGGACTACGATTTGAACTTATAAAATTTATTTGGATTTCAGACTTCAACTCTTGACGTAAACCCGGACTGGATTTTTGGATTTTGTTGCGATTTGTTGCAGTGGTCTAAGGCTTGGATTTTTCGACGACTTGGAAATAATTCTATCCAATCCTTAGTGAAGGGATTTCTGTCGGTTATTTGTCTGGTAATTTGCGCTGTGTAGGGCAAGTTAGTATTGGAAGTCATTTTTTTACTTTTTTTTGCAAATAATGGAACTTATATTTAAGCCGAAATCCCCATTAATAAGAGTTTAAAATGTAGCGAAGTTGGAGGTTTTATTGAACTGCTGATAGAGTGTCGATTGAACTTGTTTTTTGTAAACCTACTTTTAATGAACGTTTTGTTCTACTTATATAAGCTGCTTTGCAATCATTGCATTCAATACTATAAATTTCGTTTTTTTTTCTATTTTATCTACCTTGGGTTTCAGTTTACTATTTATGAAGGCGTTTTTAAATTTTTTTTAAATTATAAAATCCTGGCATAAAGTTATATTTGTTTTATATTTTTATTGGATGTTTTCTTTTAATATGGAATTTCTTTGCAATTTTTCTTTCTTCTCTTAAATTTTTGGGATTTTAGTAATTTTAAAATAATTGAAAAGATAGAGTGTGAAATTTAATTACAGTTTAGTTGATTTGCCTTCATATGTTGCCAGTGATATGTCTATGAAAATTTGGGATAAGATTATATGAGCATAATTAACTTTAGGTTAAACCCTTTTGTTTTAGAGATAATGAGTAATGAGAAGCGCTACATGAAACCACTAATGTAATGAAAATTTCACTTAATACTGATAAACCATTTAATTATACGCCTAGAAGTCTTCCATCTTATGAAAAAGAAAAGTTGCAATAAATTTTAGATGACTTATTATAAAAAAGATGGGAGATTTGATTCGAGTACTTGAGAATGCAATTGGTGCCAAGACTGTTGAAATTTCAACGATTTGCTGATATGGTTGGTCGGAATTCGATTAAATCCAATAAAGTGTTGATATATTTAGATGATTTATGAATATAGCTACTACTGGGTTTGAGGAAGATTTGTCCATTTTAGAGAAAGTTTTTGGACTCCTTGTTGAAAATAAACTTGATATGCGCATTGAGAAATGTAATTTTCTTATAAACTGAAGCAGATTGTCTTGGTATACTGTTTTAAATAAAGAAATATGTCCTAGTTAAAGGAGTTTGGAGGAAGTTTTTCCGTGACACATAATGTGCATAGTATACAGTGTTGTTAGGACTTTGTTTTTGTTTTAGAAAATTTATTGAAAACTTTTTAGTCATATCAAAGTTTTTGCATGATCGAACTAAAAAGAATGTTAATTTCAAGTTCGAAAAAATGGAATTAAATACTTTTGAAACGTTAAAAAATAAATTAGTCGATGCTTCCATTTTGAAAATTTATAGTCTTGAACATGAATCAGAACTACATTGTGATGCTAGCTCAATAGGATTTGAAGCCATTCTCATGCAGAAGTTGTTAATTGAAAGATATCTCAAAACGTATTACTGAGGCTCACAGAAAGTACCATAGTTTCAAACTTGAATTTTTGGCAATAATATATGCCTTACATATTCAATATACCTATATCTGTAAGAATTATAACTGATTGTATTTCATTAATATTTATTTACTACATTGTTTGATGTGTATTGCTTGTTCCCATACCTATGCTTTAAAACAAAGCACTATACACAGTATTCTTAAGGATAATGAAGCATATTCGACATACCGCCCAGTAGAAAATGAGTTTAAATTAATCCACCTAACACCTAACGTCCTCATGTGAGGACGCCCTTTAAATGGGGACATTTTTGAGGAATTCATTCAGCTTTGAGTATTTTGCATTAAAATTCACAATATTTTAAATATTTTTTATGCTTGTAAGGTGTACTAACAATTTCTAGAGAAGTCAAATAGGTATTGTCCTAAAAGGACCAAAAAGGACCATTAATCTTTTCTGTTCTTTTCCATCCTTTTTTATCTACTTCTGATGAAAAATTTATTTGTACCAGTAGGAGTTAAATTATTAAAAGTTAAGAAATTCGGCGGGAATCCGGTAAGGAAATAAATTTTTCCAGTTATTGAAGGGATTAGTAAATTTTTGAAATTATATACAGTTATAAGTACAAATACAAAAGACATCAAATTAGCCAGGTAAGATTGTCGAAAATTATATTGCCCGCCAAGAATGTCTTGAAAACTGTGAGGACAGTACAAATTCTTCAAAACAATGTCTACAAATTTTCCTCTGAATAAAATTGTTATCAATTTTTGTCTAAGAGAAAATTGTTTTTCAGGACGTAAGAAATGTACCAGAGACGGATAGAATAAAATTTAGTGCACCCTAAAGAAATGCTAAAGTGCTTCTACTTTCACATTACTCTACCACTATTGCAATTTATATAAATCCTCAATCTAAACATTTAACTAATAGGTTTGAGAGCTTTAAATTTACACTTTTCTGCTGAGTGTGAAGGCATTAATCTCCTAAACACTATTTCGTGAATAGAACGTCTTCAGTCTAATGTAAATTCAATCTGCTTTTACGTCAAAATAAGCAATCTAAAAATCTGTTTACCCTCTTGAGAAATTTAAAGTCAACTGAGTGAAAATAAAATTTGGATAAAGCTAAGCTGGGTACCCACGAAATCCCACGGAATCGGCAACCGTATTCATATGTTTCTACAATGGACAAGGCAAGTTCTTGCGAAGAACATGCTTTTCAGTGGGGGTGTACAATTTGGCACAATAAAACGAAATCACACATTATCCGGGGTTACTCTTAAAAGGACCCGTGCAACACTATGATGCTGGAGTTCTTGATGTAAATTTTATAACTCACAGCCGGAATCAAAAGTTAAGCATTGAGATTATCCGGTACACTCAAACTATCGTCAGGACATAAGTCTGGTCCGCTTATCTGTGTATGAGAATGTTCTCAGGATGCACTTTGGTATAGTTGGATCATCTTATCTTTCAGTAATATAAAAGTTGGACATATAACCAAACAAGTGACATTCGCCCTACGGAGTTAGTACTGTTCACAGACACACATCCTTCCTCCTTTGTTTGGAAGCGTTTGTCCTCTGCCAAAGCCACAGCCATGATGTGCTGAATAGAGGAAATGAATCCAGATCACATCTTAAAATGTGTGCAGATAATGTAATATTTCAACCCTCTTTTGTAACGAGAGTGCAACTTATTCAATTGCTTTGTTTATGGATTGGTTTTAGACTTTTCCTACAGCATAAGGATATGCCGAGTGGCAGAGTTAAAAAGTTGGTAGCATTCAAGAGAACTACGTAGTACTGCGACTGTGAGCGATGGGTGCCATCGAACTTTGATTTTTAAAGTTTACGAGGTACATGAATGCAAATTGCATTAAAGATAAAATTCAGTCAAGTTAATCCGGCCACAACCAACTGCTGCCCGAATCACCTTTGAGTATATTATTAAGTTAATTAATATCGACTGGGAGTTTTTAATACTTGTTGTGATTTACAAATCGGTGTGAATCGCTTCCAGCTAATCCTGTAGGGGCTGTAGTGGTTACGTGGATGCCTCGAAAGTCTTTGACAGGCTCTGGCACTCTACCCTTTTTGCCAAACTCCTAAAATTTCATCTCAACTCTTCTCTTCTTACTTGAATCTGCAGTTTCCTTGCTTTCGGCACTGAATTATTATTCTTAATTCATCTTTTTTGGAACCACTTTACATTGATTCTACAATTTTAGAATTCGGAGCCTTGAATGCAGCCTGAATATTAGCCAACAACGTCTTCTGCTTACCTTCGACTATCATTGATATAGTGTGATCTTGATATAGTGCTACACGTCTATTATACACCTAAAATTTGTACGCAATCTTCACATATAAAAAGTTATGTCTGACTTTCCTTGCTATGGTAGGGTAAATATTTATTGTAAGTATGACATTAACACATCCACTATTGTAATGACACCAAGTTTATAATTATCAAGATGTAAAATCATTAATTTTAGGCTTGGTTTTACTGAAGGGTTTTTCGCTTGCCCATAAGGAAGTACCCCCGGAGTACCAGAAGGTTCTTACTTTTCCTCACTATAAATTACAATCACAGTTTTGAAAGTATTTGTGTACTCGCTTGGAGTTAGACGAATTTTATTGGATTCTCTCTGGTTACTTTTAACTATATACATCCAAAATACTGTTCAACCCATTTTCACTATTAATGCGAGTATAATAATTTTCCTGTTTTCGAATATCTTGAGTATTTATACTTATATTGAATAATCTTATCTACACTCATTATTATTATTATCTGGTTTACTTAGCCGTTGGGGTTTATTGAAGATGAGAATATAACAACACATCAAGCTCAGAAGCAATGATCCAAGCAGAACACTAAGAATGTTCTTCTATTTTTTTTATATTCCTATGTTTCACTGCAAAATATTTGCTTGCTTTAAAGAATCACTGCCTTTTTAATAATATTCTACATATGTGCTGTGTTACATTTCATAAGACTGTTGTTTGGTTTTGTACATGGAGATTAGCCGCAGTACACCCTAGACCTACGCGACCTTGGTGTTTTTATATACAAAAACAAACGAAAGCTTGCGAAGCATTTGTAACAAAAATTATTCTGGTTTAAATTTAGTTTCTCTATTTTATATTCAGTTTTCGTTCCGTTTCAACCTTAGTCCTTTTCTCACGTTTCTTTATTAAATCAAAGTTCGCTGAACAGAACCAGATGATGATTTTCTCCCTGTGGACTCATTTTCCCTTGTTACTAGCTCTTAAGGAAAAAATCCAAAGAAAGTCATGATGTTCAGATAATTTAAGCATTAATTGCAGAACAGAAACACGATCTTCTCAGAAATATGAAATGAGTTCGTGGGGTTGATCTTTTCCTTTTCAAATTGAATAATAGATTCCAGTTTTAACAGGGATAGAATTTGAATTTTGTACTTTTTGTAACTTTCAAAGTGTTATCCACTTTAATTTATTACAGAATGAATGCGTCCGGAGTCACTAAGGTTTAATATTGCTCAGTTATTATGAGCTAGTACTGTTCCAATCAAAGCAGAATAAGGTAATGCATACTATTGAGTATGTAATTGAGTTGAAATCGGAGAGGTGTCATCAGTGAGGAAAAAAGGTAATAGCTATGCGAGTGGCTTTAAAGCTGGAAGAGTTATGGAAGAAGGCTTTTGTTTGTACTACAATCAACATTCTATATATGATTTTGAAACTCCACGAGCAGGGTGAAAAAATAAAAAATCTTCAAGGGTTACCAAGAAACATGCAAACACCTTCAAAGTATCTGTAGATATGACCACTCACGGTGGTCGAGTGGGCTGAGGTGCACGTATACAGATTTTCTCCCCTGTTAGTGTGGGTTCAAATCCCGCACAGGACAAATGCGATTTATCTGGGTGCCAGTGGCAAGAATTCTACTTGTAAAGCCACTGTGATGTTGCAAAGTAATAATTTCATGCCGAAAATTGTGGCTCACTTGTAACATTTGTCAGGTTAAAATTTCCCAATCTCCCTTTCCCCAATTCCCTTCCACTTAAGCTGTGCTGTGTGTATCATAGGATTGTCCCCTGGGCTTTGGTAATACCCTAAAAAAAAGTTCAAATGCAATATTGTAAATAGCCTATTCGATATTTTTTTTGTAAATGTGATCGTAACAACTAATTCTGTCCAACTGTAAAAAAGGTGCCGCCAATAGAGCATAAGTTTTTAAACGACCAACGTAGTCTTAAACTTGGAGGTTGCGATAAAGAAAGAAACAAAAAACTCCAAAAAAGTGAAAGGAGATTAAAATTTTTGCAATCAATAATAAATTTAAGCCCCCGACAAATGGAAAGTGTAGAATTAATAAGTGAAAGTCATCCCATTGTAAATGAATCTGATTCGAAAACTGACTCAACGTCTGAAGAATCAAATGAAGAAAGCGATTATGACAAAAGCATGCTTAAAATATGAAAGAAAATAGTTCCATCTGTTTTAGTAAAACAAGAGTTACCACAGAACCTCTCTTTGTTTTCCAGAGCATGTGACCGCAGAGCTATTTCTACCAGTACTGGAGTTCAATTCAATTAGTTAGTTCCCTTTTGAAAGATCTTAATGTTGTAGCTTGTAAAAACCAGGCAACGTTTGTTGATAAATCCAAGATTTTCCGTGAAAGGATAAAATCCCGCCAACCCGCACGTACGTCAGAACTAATGGCTCTTTACTTTGATAGAAGTAAAAATGTTACAATAACCAAAAGAGTTGTATCTGGTAAATCTGCACGAAAAACATATATATATATATATATACCTATAGTTGAGGAATCACATTCAAAGTATTTCGAACATGTAACTCCAGTGAATGGTACTGACCAAAAATACCTGTATGACATATCTCAAGCGGTAACTTAGTATGTGTATGCAAAAGTTGGCTCTTGCGGCTGTGTTCTCAATGCAGTCCGAGGCGAGCTATTTTTTCCCTCCGCTATATTCTTAATAAAATCATTTTAATTTCCATTTGGAAAGAGAAACCTTTTTTTCTTTAATTACTATTGAGTATAGTAGTACATCGGTATCCCATTATTTCCCTAAAATATGTAAAAAACTATTAAATAAGTAGATAATTCTTTATTTTGAATTTATATCGAATTCTGGTTTTAGGTCCGGATACCGGTGTACAACAGCTTGAAAGTGTCTAGTGTTACCCTAAATTTTTTGCAAAGTATTCGATGAAGTTAATCGTCACTGAAATTAAAAAAATATGGAGACAGCATTTTCACCTCAGAAGCGATACAACTTTTGTGTTCACCTTACACGTGCGTGTACACAAAATTTCGCCACTCCTTAGAAGATTTTATTCTATTTTAATTGTTTATTTGCTAATGAAATAAATAAATGAGAAATTTGAGGGCGACAGTGAAAGTATGAGAAATGCGTGAAATTTGTGACACTTTTGAATTGGAGATTTCAATGACATGCTCTCTCCAGATCATTTATCTCTGTGTTAATCATCAGTTACTAATAAATAAGCTTAGAAGTCTATTCGGATTTTAAAGTTCTGCGTGTAAACTTTTATCATCATATTTTTGTGAACCCCTAGAAGGATACCTTTTTCAGCCTGTTGGTATGTAAAATATTTATGGAATCCGGCAGGGTTCCATACTGGATACACGTCCTTTTTCTGTAATGTTAAATGATCATCCCGATGCAGTCAAGTTTTTCAAACTTTCACTTTCACTTTTATGCAGACGATATGCAACTGTATATTTTCTTCCCTCTGGGACGTAATGACTTCCTTCTGGGACGAAAACGACTAAAACTCCTGGCACAAAATGAACCAAATTGAGTAAATCCTTCACAGAGTGCTACCCTAACAAACTTATAATTATTTATTTATTAAGAAAAATCTCAATTTAAAATTCACATATTGGAAAGATTGAGGTTTTGGGAAGAAATGTTTCGAATAAAAGTTGGAGAACATAAAAGGGCACTTGGCAGTGATCTTTAGCTTGATCCAGGGTTAAATTTAAGGGTCACTTGAAGGTAAACTTCGTATTTCTTAATGTAATACCTCATTTTTGATACCTGAAGTGGAGAGAACGTAATAATTCACTCATTGGCCAAGATGATCTGTGGGGGTCACTTCAAGTTCAAAAAACCTCTTGAAGCAATACACAATGATTGTGAATTTTCGAACGAAATGTTTAAAATAAAAGAGGGGCAATTAATTACTCTCAAAAATTTCAAGCAAGGAATGAACATGTATATTCGGTAGCTTTGGTTAGGTGCAGGTAAATGTAATTTCCCAGCCTGTGGGCCTTTAATTCTTAATTTAGTTACATAATATTTTCAGTAT
>QYTT01095184.1:21746-38668 GCA_006980735.1 Dasypogon diadema
GTGACCCTATAGAAGGCTTCGTTACCTACATATGGGCCAAATTTGGAACTTCTATTATTTACCGTTATGAAAATATTTGAATTTTACTTATTTAAATCCTGTAAAAGGACATATCTTGAAATTAATGTGGGCATCCCTACAGGACACATGTTGTTATTAAGTTATACCCCCTTACCCCCTCCGTTGGCAAGATATTCACAAAAAACCGACTTTTTGTTTGAACTTCAAACGTACTCTTTGATCTTCAAATGACTTTGCCGCAAAAAATTACTTATACCTTTAGATTTGTGACGTCATGAAGTACCATTATGCAAAGGTTCAAGGCAATTGGGCGCGCCACCTAAACGGAACTACACCCGAAAACGGGATTATTAAAATAAACCCCTGAACGGAAAGAACACAACAAATATAAATAATAAGAATAATAATTCATTTATTAGCTCAATAAAAGTTTTAACAAATCCTAATACCTGTTAACTAAACAAAGTTAATCTCTCTGCTTAATATATTGCACGCATCCACATTTAAGCCTCGCAAAATTTGTTTACCTTTTAACATACGCCACAGATAGCACAGCGCTTTAACTTTAGGGAAATTATATTTATATGATCCATTTGTTTCCGTGAAAAATACTTTTATTAAGCGAAATATTCTTTATGCATTGTAAGAATGAAATGTACATTTCGCTTATCATATCATCATAATAATCTTGGTGTTATTTTCGATAGTATGCTCACCTGGCATATGATGTTGTTATTTCGAAAGTGTGCAGAGGTTTGAAAGCTCTTTGGCGCCATGCGGACTATACCCCTAGACAACTTCGTATGAGATGGATCAAGGCACTTCTTATTCCAATTGTTATTTATGGTGATTATATTTATTGCAATCTGGACAGTATAAATCGTAGGAAACTTATTGTTGCATATAATGCTTGCACTAGATATTGTATTTGGGCTAAGAAGATATGACCACATCTCGGGGTTTTCTAAACAAATTTTTGGTCTTGAGCTAGATGGCTTTCTGACATACAGGTTATGTGTAATGATTTACAAAATTATTAATAATTTCACTCCGCAATATCTTAAAAATCATATTCAATTCCTGAGTGCGTTGGGAACCTGATTGGTGTCAATGCCGAGATTTCGAACCTTGTTTAGCACTCGCATTTTTTACATCCATGCCATCAGAGTCTGGAATGAGCTGCCTTTGGGTTTTAGAATGGCGGGGTGTATCAGTGACTTCAGGCGGAAGGCCCTGCATTTTTATAGGCAGTATTGATTTTAGTACATGCATAGTCTCAAATTTCTTTCGTCTATTGATTTATTTAATTTCTTTTGAAATGAATAATGAATATGTGGATAAGACATAATCTCCCACTCAACCTCTGCTATCTTGTCAAGGGTATTTTCTGCTACGTGAGATCGAGCGTTGTCTTGAAGAAATAAAATTTTCCTTCTGTTCACTGCTAGTTATTTTTTCAAAAATTCTTTTTGAACTCGATTGAGTTGGCTGCAATAGATTCAATAGATTTCAGCCGTGATGATTTCTTCTACTTTTAAAGTCTTATGATGAATAATTCCTTTAAAAGTCCACCAAACACATAGTAAAAGTTTGTTTTAGTCTTAATTGTCCTTTGGAAGTTTGTGGCACAGGGTCATTTGAAGATAACCAATGTTAGAGTTCGCTTAGAATTTCAGAACATGATCCACTTTTCCTTGTATGTCATAATTCCATCGAAAAGGCTCTACTTTTAACCGACTAACAAAAATAACCATAATTTATTGCTGGTTAATGTACACAAGACTTACAATCTTTTTAAGTACTAAATAAAATAGCGGTTATAGAAAGTGCCAAAAAAGCAACAAAATAATAAATGTAGAAAAATCATCTAGAAAACTAAATTTCAATACTGTAAGTTCAACTCATCTAACTACATAACTTTCCAAGCGATGATAAGGAAATAAGGGTAATATTACAAAAGATAACAACTATATTACGTGATTCTTAACGAGTGCTTTAAATGTGCCGATGGTGCAGGCCGATTGAATGTTTAGATAGGCTTGGGCAAGATAAGATCGTTCCGTTTTATAAGAGCGCGGTATCAATAGATTTTTATCGCGTTGAAAAGTTGTTGAAGAGTTCTCTGAGATAACCGGGGTTATTCGGTTTGAGTAATTAATATAAGAAAATTAGAACCCTACGCACTAAATAAGTACTTAAGGAGCAGCCAAGTACCTGAGATCGATAAGGCGAAACATGGTCAAAGCTCCGTAGTCCATTTTCTTAGCCTCCATCTCTTATAATCTTATAGTCCCATCACTTACATTAAATGTAAACTGGCAGGTGAAACTTGAATTTTTGAAACCAATTGCGAGCAATTCGCTCCTTAATTGTGTCTTCGCCAAATGCTTTACAAATATTTTCACAGGCTTTTGAGGCGTTAGACCCGAGTTTGAACTCATACAACAAACACGCACGAAAAAATACTGTGTACAGTTACCGATGCGTAATTAACCAAAATTCCAAGAAATGTGAATAATAGAAATCGGCAATTACTTTCTTGGTTATTACCTCATAATATGCATCCAATGAAATATGTTATTATTTGTTAGATCTCGAAACATCACAAAACAATAGAAGTTTTCTATGAAACAATTTCTCACAGAACAGAAGGCAAGGGAAAATATATTGAGAAGAGTACTGAAGATGAAGTTAGGAACGAGTAGAAGTGAATGAGGCAGTGAAAAGAACTTCCGTTTCTTCGAGCTACGTAAAACTATTGTAATGCTCAAGCACACGGAAAAAATAAAGAAAGAAGATGTGAATGAAATTGTAAGTCGCAAGCACGCGACAAGAACCACAACAAGAAATTGTGACATAAGGCACATGCATAAGAACTGTAAGTGACCTTACTTAATAAAAGAAATGTAAACAACATACTCGAGTTCTTCACAGAACAATAAAAGAAGGAATCCACATGTGTGACTTCCCATTAGGAAAACTAGCGAGCGTTTCCTGCTGAAGCGCTTCCATCCCTTAGAAGTACTTTGGAAGCTTATTGCGACATTTTGTTTGCTTATTTTCCAGTCTGTGTAAAATTTATTTATTTATGAAATGTTTCTTTCAAGAAATCGCAACTCTCACTTGAGCGCATGACTTTAAGGACCAGTTTTCTTGAAAAAATGTGTTTTGTTCTGTCAAAGTGAAGTAAAGTGAAGTGAATATAACCCTAATTTCTCTATGACCTTATTTACTGTATTTGAAATAGGGTTCTTTTGACTTGTAATGATCAGATAATACTCTAAAGACTTCTCTAAAAACGTGTAGAAAGTTAGTTTGAGTTTCTCAACTTTGCTTTAAAAAACAGAAGCAGTTAGGAAGGTTCCTAATTTACCAATAATTAAAGGAACTCTTAAATTATTCCTAGTGACACTAAAGAAGCCCGTCTTGGGGACACTGGGGAGCCACTTCTTAAGAACACTAGAGAAGCGCTTCTGGGTAAAGACATAGAAACGCTTCTGGGTAGCGATATAGAAGCACTTCCATCTGCGGACATCTCTATATAAAAAGGCAATGGGATGAGATGCAGAGAGGAAGCGCTCCGAGCTTGCAAATAAGTGCTTCTGGAATACTCATGAAGCGTTTCATTTCCCAGTGGGTCATGATCGCAATGAATGAAAGAAAGTAACCTGACACCGGCGCAGTGATCGAAATGAAGGTTGTGCTGAAATTTAGGGTAAGAAGGAAGTTGGCGCAATGTTATGAGAACTTTAATTTATGACTCACTTTTTCTTTTGTTTTGTGACATATGTAGCATTATGTAAAAATCGGAAAATTTTATTGCGTCCATCGGTTTGTATACCATTTCTGTACCTTCAAACCACTTCAATAACATATCATTAATAGCCGCAGTCTGGTCATTTTTCGCATGAACATTTCATATGTTTGTCCTGGATGTGGACAATGCCAAGATATAAATTCTCGCAATCAAGTTTTCAACGGTTTCTACTGCTGTTGGGCTAATAATTTTCTCGTTCAATCCAGGACAGTCATTATCATATATTTTAAGCATTACATCGCAAAAAATATTTGCTTCTTTTCATCCCCTTATTGGTAGAAATTGTAAATACTCAATATGGGTGTCTGCGTTGCATAAGGAATATATTCTTCAAAATTCGTGCTTCACATAAAATTGATAGTCTGGTCCAAATGATTTAATCTGCAGAAATATTTAGACTTCTGGAATTTTGATTAACCTTTTTTAATGTATGCTTGCATTATAAAAGGAACCTATTCTGCAAAGTTCACTTTTCTTGGACCGGAGGCTGAGGTTGGGCATTAAGTCACTGAGCTTTGTCTTTTATGTGTATTATAATATACATAGATTTCTATAGAGCCCAATCAAGAGCACAAATCGATGATATTATTATTGTCAACAACAGAAGATGAAAACAAACAAAAGACATAGACAAATTTTTCTGACATAGCGATACGTAGAAAAACTACGAATCGTTCGAGTCAAGTGGTGCTGGTATGCTCAATCAAATTTTTGTTACCTCCCCCTATTTCGTTCAATCTACACGCTTCACCCACCATCAAGACCGCTAACGTGCCCAACCATTCGCTTCGTTCTAAGTGTTGTATTGATTCCGAAGAAGTCTGGCGCCACCTAGCCTACCGATTTTAGATCCATTAGCATTCTACCATTTCTCTGAAAAGTATTAGAGAAATTAATTTATCTACAAATTAATGATTTTGTAAATAAATACAAATTGCTTGCGCCAACCACCAAGAATGGTTTACGTAAGGGCATAGCACCCTAACAGCCTCGTTAAAATTATTGGAAGACGAAAGAAGAGGTGCTGATAGGGATATGGTTACGTTGGTTGTTTTGTTGGATTTCTCCAAGGCTTTCGATTAGGTCAAGTAAGTGATCTTGCTCGAAAAACTGAGAAATCACTGTAGTTTTTCGCTTTCATCTATCTCTCTGGTTAAGTGACTTGTCGGCAGCAATGCGTGCGAGTTGATAAGAAAATTTCTAATTACATTCAATTACACCTTAGTGCTCTGCAGGGTTCTACTTTGGGTCCTCTTTTATTTGCCATACATATTGATGATCATGAGGCCGAAAACTTGAAGTGCAATATAAGTATATATGCTAAAAACTTACAGGTGTACTTGTCTACAGCAAAGCAAAGTAGTGAACCTGTAAGAGATATGCATGTTGATCTTGAACGCGTTCGTACGTGGGCGATTGGTGATAATCTTATTGTGAATCCAACGAAAACATAAGCTATTCTTATATATAGGAATTCTGTCAAAACGGATTCTCTATCAGCGATTGTGATTGATTTCGGGTAGAATATTTAGGTTACTTCGACGTTTCTAGACTTTCTGTAGAAATTTGTCTTTATACCTTCTTAAACATTTACCACTTTTATAGGCACTTTAAACTCCCGGAGTGAGTTTTCCATCCGGATAGAAAAGTGCCTGTAAACGGGGAGTGAAGATCCAAGTTCACTCTCGAAGTGAAAGTAGGATTGAAACTTCACTCCCAGAGTTAAAACTATACTATGCAAATAGATTAAGAAGGTAGTGCGATTCCGCCTGGAAAAAATTTTGAAAGAAACAGAAGAGTTATTTGGTCTTATAAATAAACAAACAAAATGTTTTTTACAATAAAAGAAGTAAATACGTATATATTATATGTTGCAAGGAGGAGGAATTGCGTATATATCAGATAAATCGCAATGTTTAATCCGGATTTTAGCTCCGACAGTTTGCTTTGCCTATAAACGCAGGAAGACTTCCACTCCGGGAGTTTCAATGTGCATCTTCCCTATAATCGCAGTAATTTAATTATGATTATACCTGCTCGACGGATAAGCTTCAAGAAACTTACAAGTATTAAAATGAGAAAAAAACAAACAGCTTGCCTTTGAAAAGGTACTTAATTCTCTTTCAGGATATCTTGTTGGTTTATTGAGGTGTTCCGGCACCTCCCTGCTGATCTGGAAGAAAAGTAAAAGTCGAGGCATGAGCACAGAGCTCAGTGGGTTAATAAAGACGAGGCGCAAATTATCTGCACTAATTATTTAGCAATCTCGTTCCTGTCTTATCTTGAGCATTGAAGGACATGAAGACGGTAGCGATAGTGACAAACACCACTTATGACGACATACGCCGCGCTACTCAAACATAATGCATTAAGTCGATAAACGACAATAGCATTAGTTTTCATCCCACACGCAAGGTAATCAGTGTGGTGAATATCAATTACGATTTGCATTCCGCCACCACCCACCTTGCATTTAAATTAAACAGAGTGACGAAAACTACTCAATAAAAAAGGGACTACCTTACTTATCTGTTGTCTACTACTACATTTAAACTAAAGGATTCACACAAGGCTTGAGTTCGTTTTGTGTTTCGATTGCGTCGTTTTCACCATGTTTCACCAGTTGAAAAAGTATGAAAAAGGTACAGTTGCTTCCAAGTTAATCGCATGGAAGCTAGGTGGAAGGGAACGGAAAATTTATACGTGTACTTCTCTTTCAGCTTTTTCAAAGTTATGTGGGCATAAGTCCATCAGCTTATGAGTTATTCGTTTCAGATTAGTTTGAGAGTGCATTTTGCGCTAACAAGAAGATTTCAGCACAAAAGGCGATGATGAATAACAAAGAGAGAAAGGTACTTTCTACCTAAAAACTACATTTTTCATCCTTTTTTATTTAACTCGATTTGGCCGCGTCCACTTTGTATTTGGCGCAGAATTTTATTATTATTCAAAACGGTCTTTTCGCTTTTGTATGGAATTTCCAAAACGTCTTCGTTCATAAAAATATTAATATTAATATTAGATTCCACATTCATCTACAGTCAGGCATTGCGGATTGCTCCCAAGGAAGCTAGTGGGAAGCAGTAAAAAAAACTTTTTCACTCCTTCCTCTCGCGGTCATGCAATGTTAAAAAGAAATAAGGTGTCCAACGAAGAGACATGCATCCACGCCTACCGAAGAGATCTTCCACTTGTATACTGTCATGCTTCCATTTCCCGCTGGGAGGTTACTTGGTTTTAGAATGTTTGTTAAAAGTTATTAGGCTATGTCACCAGTTAATTAGAAGGTATTATTTATTTGTTCCTTATTTATTTGCTATTTCTCATTGTTGATTTATTTAAATTATTTACTTATTTCCTACTGTTGTTATTATTATTGTGACTAGGAGACCCCTGTGCAATTGCACAAATTGAATATGAGTGACATAACGTTTTTATATGCTCCCTCAATTTGCACCTTAAATTTCAAAGCGCGTTTTTTCAGAGGTGTCCCTCCCCTGTAGGCCTAATCCTCCCATGCAAGCAAGTAGACAAAAGGACACCTGAAAAATATTTTACCATGCAGAATAATGAAAAAAGTTCCAATAAATGTATTGCATACTTATCGGTTGCAAACACCGAACTTAACACCAAAGTTACCCAGGAACGCAATCCCAAAGTAATGAACACAACCCCGAACTGATGCGGATCAGTGTTGCCACTATAAAATTTCAAAAAAAACTCGATGAAACTCCATATAAAAAAAGTGGCTGAAATACGGAACTGGGAGCTTTCTTTGTATAATTAATATATAGATTACAATATTTTTCCCATTTTATTGTTATTAATATATTTTACCTTATTTCTCTCTTATTATTTTACTAATATTTGTGTTTAAATTATGTGCTTTTTGCCTTTTTTCTATCTGCGTATTCTATAGACAATCTTCTATTTTAATTCTTATTAAATTTAATTAGTTATAATTTTTTTATATTATTTTAATTCAGCTGTAGTGTACGTTTTACGGCTAGGCCTTTGTACTAATTTCTAATAGAGTTATTGTTATTTTATATCGATATCACCACCAAGTATTCATGTGGCGAAAGCTGCCACAACTTGGATACAAAATGGAAATATTCAAGTTTGGTCGTAGCTACTTTTGTCGTCGAATTATAAAATATTATAGAAAAGGTCTCTGAGTTTGCATAAAAAGTGTAAGTCAATGCAAAACAGTATCACAATAAAGCGCTAGGTATATCTACCATAAGGATAGATTGGAATGAAATTATTAGACTTCACATAAGCTCATTATTAATTTTTTAGATTATTACTCTTCAAGGCCATAATTACTGTTAAAAACTATTGTTAATCTTAAATTTAAACAATAACCTAAACTCAATCAGATAATTGCTTAATTTTTATTAAAATCAATCACTTATGCCATTTTGCTTTTGTTATTATAATTTGTTAAAAAAGGTAAAAAAGGTATTCATATGTATTACTTTGAAATTATAAACCAACAAACATTTAAATAATAACAACATTTTCTGAGTAAACTCAAACAAGTATCGCGGACTGTAATATAATAAATACTTTGTAAATTTAGATTTAAAAAGTGCACCAACAAAATATTTGAGGTGCTCATAAAATGAGATTTTTTCATTCAGAAAGTTCTCCAGGAGCAGTAAAAGTTGAAAATCTGCTTAAAATTTCCCAAGTGGTTAACGACGAACACATTTATTTTTTTTACAGGGCCGGATGAAGCAGTAAGGCTTCATTTTTTGCCCATTAGGCAATTCAATTCAAATTAATTATTTCATATTTTCTTGCTGATATATTGAAAGGAATTATGCATACCTTTTTCTGAATTGTTCTATTTTTTCTACTTTGATTGCGATTGGCTAATGTAATCTATACATATATAAAATTCAGAAAGTAATTTCATGTAGGTGATTTAAGGGCGTTGAATTGAATCAATAAGATAAATCCTATAAGTATAGAATTCCGACAACATTAATGTTGTCAAAGAAATAGAATGGACTAATGGCCAGTGGGAAAGAAAACAATTGAGGGATGTTCTTAATACCACCTTAAACACAGTGCAGCGAAATTTTGCAATTTCGTAGAAACCAATTTCAGAAATATCTTAGTATCTCGAAATTTTATTATATATGTGTAACTAAAATGAATTTAAAGTCAAAGTACACATTTTCATTTCTGAATTTTACTTTGATTTCATACAAAAATTCCATCCAACGTGATATTTTTTACATTAATTTTTACGAAATTATGAAATTTCGTTGCAGTGTGTCTAAGGAATAGTATTGAAATACTTGAGTCATTCATATAAATAAGGAAATCTATATACAAAGTATCTGAATTAAAGTTTTTATAAAAAGATACTGATTAAAAATAGTTTATCTGCGTAATATAATAAATAAAATCTGCGTAATATAATAAAACAGAATTGGATTTGGAACGACTTTCAGATTCTTTAAAGAAAAAAGTATCTTAAAATGTAAACGTTTAAGTTGGCAATATTGTAAGAACAAAACGCTGCAACTGCCACATATTTATCTTCAAATTAATTACGAGATAAAACAAATGAAGATGATTATTTCAATAACTTTTTCAAAATTCACTTGTGCTAATACGGAAAACTAATACTTTTTCATTAGTTAGCATGGCTAAAATTAGAAATCTAAACAGTGATGACAGAATGTCTTTTTAATGCCCAAAAATAATGTGCTATGAAAAATTTATTCTTACGAGGTGTCTTAATTGCGAATTGCGACTTTCACTCACCCATTCATTGTGACACTTGCAGACAAAAACTTTAGTCAATTCTCAACTCGTCGCCTTTGTAGTTTGTACCCGTCACGTCATGCAAGGACTTTTTCTGCGAACAAATTTACTGCACTTCTATATTCACAGCACTTTCACTTGGTGTAGCAAAATTGAAAATTATTGAATTTTGACTGATTATTCCACATAAGATAAGGAAGGATGGAGCAACGGACGCCTAAGCGAAAACACTAATTGGATGAGACTCACGAAATACCACTCATTTTCACAAAATGCAGTCTATATTTTAACGATACTTGCGGAAACTAGCCGATTCCGAGTTGCGAAGTAGATCAAGAACATATGATCACTGATTCGGCATGAGAGCTTTTCTCTAGATGTGGATCACCGAGACTTTTCTGCTGAAGGCTGAACTCGCAGCTGATACTCAAGAGTCAACATTCCCCGCGTGACTTGTTCGACAATTGATAAAACTGAAAAACCCGCGTTTCCTTGTATCATCTCTCCATGTTGTGGTCTTCATTTCTAATTATGTCTCATAGAGAATTTATTATTCTTTGCTGATTGAGTTTGGTGCGATTTCGCGCAGGCCTTGGTCGATTTTAAAGTGGCTGCGGCTGATAAAAATGGTTGATAAATCGAAACGGTCAGACTCGAAGGAATACGCGGAAGCACGTGCTTCTTATCAACCTGTCGAGTCGAGTTCCGACTGCCCACTTTTTCAAATAAATAAAAACTTCACGTAAACAGGTGAACAATGCCAGGGCAAACTTCGTACTGAAGCTTATTGTTAACCAACACATTTGAAACTATTTTCGGCAACAAAGTTATGGGTCAATAACTGTCCGTACGAATAAAAGCTCTTGATTGTTTAGCGTTCGTTTGTTGCTATATGAATATACGTTTTCCTAGTGTCTCCATGTCGATTCCATCCTTCGGTATTTTCAGTTTAAAAAATATACAACGTTGCGAATCTCTTTCTTCTTAGACAACTGAAAAGGTTGCACGCGTGTATTTTTAATCTTTCATATTGGCAATTTATTCAATGGAATTGCAAATAAGTTACACGCAATTCATTTACTGTCAATCAGATCCAAAAAAGCAAATCGTTGGACATAAATTGAGGTAAAGTATGTTATGAATCAACAGAAATCCAAATTTAAGTACAACTGATAAGAAAAGTCGTTCCAACTTTCAGGAAAAAGTGTCGGAACAATCGTTTCTATTTGAATTAATAACGTAATCAAATCGAATCGTTCTTTGCGAGTCAATAAGGAATATACACTGTTCTTAAAGAAGCTTGCGGTAATTCTCAATTATTGAATTTTGCTTTGCAAATCATAGGTAAAGTATTTTTATACCTTATTATTGCTTTAAGTAAACGTTTGCAATATTGTTTAAAGTAAACTACATATACTGCTGCTAATGGGAACGAAATTTTATATTCATGTGAACATTTTTCAAGTGTTTAAAATGTTTGTGACCATCAAGTGCTTCCATTTTGTGTTTAGTTTTATACAAAGCAAAATAAAACAAGTAAAGAAGCTATAATTGGTTTAGATCAATTATGTTTTGTAAAGGAAACTTAAGGTTCCGAAAGAACAACACGTTCGATCGGTACGAGCACTTTATTGAGAAGAAGTACTAGTGTACAATTCAATTATTTAGAAGCAGAAATCTGTTGACCGCTACTACCGATAATTTGTATTTGTAACGCACTTTTGTGCGTGAGTTTGCGTTGCTGACCACGGTCATCAGGCTTGTGCTTTTACAACCACAGAAGGGCTAATTTGTGGCAATATTATACCGATTATGTAATATATACGTGCGTACGGGTAAGTAGCATGAACTCTTATCGTTTCTCTTGGATGGCTAAAAATTTTTAACATTTTTTTTCTTTTAGGAAAAATTGTGTCGATTACAGTTTTAGCCTAGACGTAGGAAAGAAAAGAAAATAATGAGTTTGTAGTTAATTGTCCGTGGCTACTTATTCTTACTTATTCGCAGCTGACCTTAAACTCTGCAGGCTGTCCTATTATCCGCAACCTGTGGACGCACCCTCTAACTTTAATTACTTTGTTTTACCTCGAAATGATGCCTATAGTTCGCTTTGGCCCATACGTGAACCATATACCCGAATATAAAACTTTACGTTCTCTCAATTTTCGGTGTGGAGAATGGGGTACCACATTAAAAAATGAAGTTGACCTGTAAGAGACCTATTAAATTTGAGCCTGAGTCAAGTCCCCTCTTTGGTCCTCCAACTTTTTTCCAAAACAGTTTTTCCCTAAATCTCAACTTTTCTAGATACTCCATCACATCTTTACTTTTAGTTCACTTTGTATATTATACAATCTATGAAATTTTAAAATGATATCCGCCATATTGCATTCATCATATAGAACGTGTTTTTTCCGTCATGTTGGATTCGCCATGCTAAATTTCTTAACTCTCTCCCTTCAAAATCGTACTCAAGGACCTCAAGTATAAATAATTTTTTTGAATTTTAACATTAAATTCCTTTTAAATTAAATTATCATGGCTTTACAAAAACAGCCCTCGTGTAAAATTTGCTTTAATGGAATATATGTGGGATTCGGATTTTTGGTGGAAATTATGAAATGAAAAGTTTTAGTGAAAGGAATTTCAAGTTTTAATTCAGGTAAGTAACTTAGACACTAGAATATACAAAATCCACTTTCTATAATTCTTTAAGTTTCTTAAAAAACACTTGTTTGAAAAGTATACAATAAAGAAGTCTTATCTGAGTTCTTTTATTGCACAGCTTAACTACCCGGCACTAGGCGTACTACTTTAGGGCGTATGTAAGTATAAAAAATGCATTTCACTAAACTATTTAAACAATATTTTAATTTCAGAGTAACCAGCTTAACTAACTCTTCAAGGCCTGACTTCTACTTCAAGACGATAAGTTTTCAGCATCACAGGGACTTGGGTTTGCAGCTGCAGCAATGTGATGAAAAATAGTAACGGCATTCTTTTGTACATTTTTTCAAATTTGATTTGGTTTTTTTTCGTATTTATTTGTGTTGAAAATTTGTTTATGTCTTTACAGATTTTGATTGTGATCCCACATATATATACATATTTTCATGACTATTCAATATAACTATCAAAAGTGTGTCCTCCATATTGGATCCGCCATTTTAAATTCATAAAAGCTCATGTTATATTCGCAAACAGCAACCCCAAAATCCATTATATTCGCCATTTTGTAAACATTCCATTAACATTTACAAAATCTTGTCCGACTCCAGATTCGAAATCAGCGACTTGGATTACCTATATATATAAGCATATTTTCACGACGATCGCAAAACTGTTGAAAAAATTGACACTTTCGGCCGCCATATTTGATCCGCCTTTTTGAATTCTTTAAGTTGGTATGAAATTCGAAATCAGTACTAATAAAATATTTCGTTGACATGTAGAAAATATTGTCCGCCATACTGGATCCGCCATTTTATACTTCAAAAATTCCATTCCAGATTCGAAATCAGCAACCTGGAAAACCTCTATATATGAGCATTTTCATGGCAATCGCAAAAACTTCTGAAAACAATATACGTCTCCATTTCCGCCATATTGAACCCGCCATTTTGGATTTCAAAAATCCGACTCCAGATTCGAAATCAGCAAACTCAAAAACCTATATATACGCGATCCCAAAAGCTTTTGAAAACAATTCACATTTCTAACTTTCATATGGCAGCACTATGAAGAAATTGCCAGATTCTGTTCATTTTCTAAGTACTTGTGCGCCCAATTTTATCCATCTACATTCTCATCAGAATTCTCGTTTTGGAAATGTCGATTTTTTATTTGATATAGCTGGAGGTTTCATATGGCAACCCTATGAAGGAGTTGTCCAAATTGGCCCATTTTCAAACTTGATCTTCCAATTTTAATAAGGTGCCCGTGTACCAAATTTCAAGTCTCTAGCTTAAGGCGTTCTCGAGATAACGTGTGGAACGACAGACAGGCGGACAACAATTAAGCGATTCCTTTTCTTCTCCCATTAATGGCTATATAGTTTATTTCTGTGTATCATGAATATTTTTATGCGTTAAAAACGTTTGCTTAATCTTACAATACCCTACTTCTAGGGTATAATGACATGATCAATTTCGATGAGGATATTGAAGGATACATTTCTTACGAAACGCAAGCACCCACATAGAGATTTCAAAAATTTCACCCTAAAGGGACGAAAAGAGGTAAATATATTTTTTTGCATGTTAAATGACATAATAGTATATGTAAAGAGGAACACGGGAAGTTTAAGTCAAAACATGTGTTAGCAGGTACCTATTACTTATGGTTATTGTTTGCTAAACTTCAACTAACGAAAATATGAGATTTCATCTGAATGCGACTTTTGCGCTAGCCAATTTAAAATGGGAGATAGTGACCTTCTTGTGGATGGGAAGATTATTATCACAACACAATAATGCCCATCATGGAAACTGCTCAATATTTGGTTGCGAGAATATATCTTGACATTATCCACATCCAGGATAAGCTCATAAAATTGTTATGCAAATGACCAGTCTACCGACATTAATGATATGTTGTTGAAGTCATTTGAGGGTACAGAAATGGTATACAAATTGATAGGCTCAGTGGTATACATATTCAGTGGAATTTCTAAAGATTTTCAAGGTACCGGATCACCAAATCCATAAACTTATCCTGAGAGTGAGTGC
The DNA here is from genome assembly GCA_006980735.1 of Dasypogon diadema. NCBI lineage: Eukaryota > Metazoa > Arthropoda > Insecta > Diptera > Asilidae > Dasypogon > Dasypogon diadema. Next base: position 36,096 of record QYTT01095184.1, read on the forward strand.
TTCAGTGACCGAAAAATGCTCTGAATCGCAATGATTTCAAGACTACAATTTTGACCACATATTTTCTAGAGGAGTCGGCGTTTTACCATTTATAAGAAACTGCTATTACTTCACTTTGCTATAAACATATCTCACAGGCAGATGTTGGTCGGAATAGACTTGAGAATGACTGCTTCTTACGTGGATACTTACTTAGCTCGAAAGTGAAAAAGAGAGAAAGAAAAGTTCGAAACATCGTTTAAAAAGAAATACTTTAATCGGATGATAAGGATTACAGAAACGTCTCGTTGCGTTGGGGTGTCAGGCAGAGCTGCCCTTTGTCAGGTATGCTCTACGACTTTGCCCTGGAACTGTTATTAGTAAATCTTCGTTGGTCGTTACGGGAATATTAAGTTCACCTCCCCTATAGCAGTGTGAGGCCCCTCATGCTGGCGTATGCGGGAGACCTGACTATTTTCGCAACGTGCAACGAGGCTTTTTCATCAGTTCGTGCTGCTCTCCAGCAGTACGAGCGATGTGCGGGTGCAAGGGTCAATCTGAATAAAAGCCAAGGCCTATGGTGTGGTGGGTGGCGGGATGGTACTAATACCCCAGTCAACATGAGGTATTTGGAGTGTATATCGGGCGCGAGGCTAAATCACGTAATTTAATTGCCAGGCGACTTTGAAAATATTCTCTAAGGCCGTTGCTTCGTGGCGATCACGATTGTTCTCCCTGTCGCTGAAGGGACAGGCGGTTGTGGTAAACTACCTGATTACCTCGTCCATCGTGTATCTACTGACGGTGGAGTGCTTTGAATAGGGCTTTATTAATCTGGCGACTGCATCGCACAAGTACACACCACACAAGGACACGAACACGAACTGGTCACCCCATCACGAGAGCGGTTTCGAAGACTAAGTACCAGTGACCCTGGGGCTCGGTTGGAGGACGCTTTCATGTCATGTACCAAGGAGTGGTTATCACAACACTGTATTCGTGTTGAACACATACGGGCACTTAAGGCTTTCTTCGTTACCAGGTTGCAGAGGCGCTTGCGTCTCGTGGCCGCCGCTGGGTGCCACTTGCCTGGGGCCCTTTTTATCTTTGGCACTTAATATTTTATTTTCAAAATACTTCTGAAAATTTGCTTTTTACAATTGTTGCCTCTTTCACTTTATTCATATTATTTAGGAATACATTTTGATTGTGTTAGGGTTCATTGTTTTGAGTTTTAGTCTTTTTGTTAGTGTTTGCTAGTTCTGTTTAATTTTTTATATTTATTTTATTGTATGTCACTTTTATGTTAGCTTTTGTGCCATTTTTTGCATAGTTTTTGTGTCTCTTTAGATATATACCATTTTTGTGCCTTTTTAGTCTTTTTGTGTCCATTTAATTGTGTTGTTTTGTGCATCTTTATATATATATATATATATATATTATATGTGGGATTCGGATTTTTTGGGGGGAATTATCAAATGAAAAGTTTTAGTGAAAGGAATTTCAATCTTTAATTCAGGTAAGTAACTAACACTAAAATATACAAAATTCACTTGCTATAAGCCTACAGTTCTTTAAAGTTTCTTAAAAAGACACTTGTTTGGTAAATACACAATAAAGGAGTCTTATCTGAGTTCTTTTATTCCACAGCTTGACTATTCTGCACTAGGCGCTTAGGTAAGTATAAAATATGCACTGCACTAAACTATTTTAAAAATATTTTACTTTCAGCGTAACCAGCTTAACTAACTCTTCACGGATTGACTTCTACTTCAAGAGTGACCAAAACGGTAAGTTTTCAGCATCACAGGGCTTTGCAGCTGCAGCGATATGATGAAAAACAGTAACGGCATCCTTTTGTACAATTTTTTCAGATTTGATTTTGGATTGTTTTTTCGTATACTAAATTTTTTGTCTTGTTTACAGATTTTAGTTTTGATCCCACATATATATATGATATGATATATATGTTATATATATATATGATATGAGTAGCTAGTGCCGCGGTTTTTAAGAATATTCCTTTGCTCTATTTTTAGACAGTTCAGTTACTATTTTTTAACGATGCGAGTTTTTAGAAGTGTCTTTGCACAGCTTGGTAAATTCTCACTCCCAGAATCTTTTACTGTCTTTAACACATTGACTTCCGTGGAGGTCACTGATGAACGGCATTTAAAAGTTCTCTCACGACAAAGGCATTTTACCATATAGTTCTCTCACGAAAGCTTTTATGCTAATTGCGGCAGTCAACGTGTTAATAAATCTGTCACTTCTGATTGTTTGTAATGTTGTTTGTAATGGCCCATTTTCTTAAATTACTGTAAAGGGAAGAAACAACGTTTTTCTCATGTTTTTCCCTTAAATTCTCATAAGATCCTTCTCTCTTCTCATTTGAAAAAGATTGGTCTGAACCTACACTGGATGTCTTTTCACAATTTTCATCGCTTAATTCCAGCATGTTATCATGTAGATACTTCTGTATTTGGGTAAATATCAAACTCACATCGATCATAGGGAAATACGACATCTGCATGAGGATTTGAACAGGGCATAGCCAAGAAGTTTGTATATATATATATATATATATATATATA
>QYTT01095185.1:0-19041 GCA_006980735.1 Dasypogon diadema
TTGGCAGCGAAGAACAAAGATGTCAATGAATTGAATTTGGCTATACAGTTCAAAATACCCGGTGATTTTGTTTCGTATAAGTCTGTAGATACCGTTACCAATGAAGATGATGTGGTGAATTATCCCACAGAATTTTTGAATTCATAACCTTCAACTGAAAGTCGGAGTCACTATTATTATGCTTCGTAATATTAATCAACCACGACTCTGTAATGGTACGAGGCTTGCTATAAAAAAGTTAATGGACAACGTTATTGAAGCAACTATTTTGACTGGGAAATTGATCTGATTTGCCTTTTCATTTCAAACGTCTTCAATTTCCAGTTCGTGTTGCATTTGCGATCACTATAAATAAGGCGCAAGGTCAGTCTTTGGCAGTTTGTGGCATAAATTTGGAATATCCAGTTTTTTCGCATGGACAACTTTATGTTGCCTGTTCGCGTGTAGGCAAACCATCGGCTTTATTTATTTACTGTCAACAAAATGGAAAAACTAAAAATGTTGTTTACCATAGAGCATTACAATAAATAGGAATATGAATTTAATGAATGTTGTGTTATTTCATTTGTTAATGCGCAGCGAAGCGGGCAGGGTCTAGCTAGTAACAACATAAATTTCTTTTTCAATAAGCGTCGGACACTGTAATAACAGGAAATGGCAAAGCTTTTTGTAAATCCACACTGCAAACATACATTTCAGGATTATTTATTGCATATTCCGAATCTTTTTAGGTACGTGAAATTATAAATTAAATTTGGTATCGAAAATATATAAACTGCTCTTTTACTGGAGTTACACCTTCCTTTGTACATTTTTCTGCACAAAGTGTATACATCTTCCTTACATTTAACGAGTCACTCAAATATTTTCTGTTTTTATTATGTTGTCTCGTGTAATGATGCAATGTGCTCACAAACATAATTTACAAGATCTTCAGGAATTTTTCTAGATTGGCAACCCTTACTACTTGTACGACTTCATAGCGTTGAAAAAGTATTTTGCTTACAGAAATCTCCCATTTGCCAAAAAGTATCAAAGATTGCTTGTCGACTGTCCGGTATTACTTTGTCAATAGTTATTTTTATATCCACACCGAGTATTCGAAAATGACTTTTTATCAACTAAATGTCCCTTTACGTCCACGTATCGTTTACCAGAGTTTCTTAAATTTCTTCGATATTGTTTTTCCGGGTTCCTTTTTCGTTTTCTACATGTATTTTAATTTGAAGGCTCCATAAAGACACTGGATTCACTTGCTGAAGAATCAGAAACTATTTTGTTCATTACATTGCCCACCAATGGAATGTGGATGTGTCCCCACTTTCAATAAAAGAGGTCGGCATCACAAATATCGGAATCTGAGTCCACTAATAATTATCCTTTTGTATTGTCTCCATCCATTCATTTTTCTTGATGCTACATAAATAGATGTGCTGATGAAAATTTGAAATTATAATGAGTTATTACTTTACTAAGTAAACACGTGATGAACTGACTTACGCCACTTTCATTCTAAACAATGTGCCGGTTTTGTTTGCAATGATAACAACGCGCTGCCTTCAGCAGCTCTAACGGTAACTTATAGCTAATTTGAACATGGTACTTAACAGGGTGTTAAGTAAATGATATGATTTTAGTCTTAACTCAGTTCTTGAAAAGTTTTGACTTACGCCACTATGATTCTCAACGGCTCAATTGTTCCCCGATATAGTGAAAAACGGCCATCTGCTCTTTAGTCTCTACATTAATGATCTTCCTGAAGTTGTAGCAAATTCTTCTATTTATATGCTGATGATGCGCACGTGTATAGTTCAGTAGACCAATCGGCCTAATGGAGGATTGTGTACTTCGACTGAATGAAGATCTACACGGCAGGTGTTGAGTCTAATACTTTACCCCCTGTCATCTTAAACACTAGTAGGTTCCCATACGTAAATTCTGCAAAAAAACCTCGGATTTAAACACAACTCGGATTTTACTTGTTACAATCGTATTAATGCTCTGATTATGCCTCATTTTACTTATAACTGTTTAATATTTCCACTTCTTGATTGTACCTGTCGTAAAAGGACCTCAGTAGTATTCAATTATGTAACACGCTTGTTCTCAACGCGAGCCGTTTGTTTTGAAAGTGGTCTGAAAACAAGTGTAGTGGTAAATATGGTGCTGTGTGAATTAATTGCAATGTTTTAAACATTGAAAGTGAATGTAATTGTTTCAAAAGCTTTCTCGGCACTCCATAAAATTAATTTCCTTCGCTACTTCTTTATATTAGACAAATGTTAAACTCTAAAGTCGCATGCGATAGCAACAAAAATTTTAAATTATTACCAAACTTTTGTCGCCGACTATTCATTCTCATCTATATATTAATTATACAAAGAAAGCTCCCGGTTCCGTATTTCAGCCACTTTTTTTATATGAAGTTTCATCGAGCTTTTCTTGAAATTTTATAATGGCAACACTGATCCGCATCAGTTCGGGGTTGTGTTCATCACTTTGGGGTTGCGTTCCTGGGTAACTTTGGTGTTAAGTTCGGTGTTTGCCACCGATAAGTACACAAAACATGAATTTATTGGAACTTTTTTCATTTCATTATTCTGCATGGTAAAATATTTTGCAATTGGCTTTTTATTGCTTCCCATGCAAGGAAGGATTAGGCCTACAGGGGACACTTTTGAAAAAAATTTAAGGTGCAAATTGAGGGAACATATAAAAACGTTATGTCACTCATATACCTTCAATTTGTGCAATTGCACAGGGATCTCCTAGTGGGTATAAATTTCCTGCCAGTTATTGTATCGTTTTTTTCTGTCGCCTTGGAAGTAATTTATGTCTGCAATATTTTCCCAAATGTCACAACTTTACTGTCCCGTCTAAACCTACCTTAAAAATTAAAAAATAAATAATTAAATAAATTTTTTAAATGAACTTTGAATTGAAGGAAATGTGTAGAAAGGAATTTCCGTGAATTCATCTACAGATAAAATCTAGCAAAATTTTTAATTTACTTTATTACAGTTATTCAAAGATTAACAAAACTCAATAATTGCTTCAAAATATAAGATAATTTATATTACTTTATCCGTGTTTATTGTCATTTCTTAAAGAAAGAATAAAATTAAATAAGTTAATTGAGAAAATTATATACAATTGCTATGTATAGACGTAGACATTGCCAATCCTTTGCATTTGGCAACAAGTAAAAAAGCTTACTACAGAGACGCACTCATCTCGGGGCCGAAACGTTCGCAATGTGTCCAACCAACTCAATTCAGTTATTGTGAATTAACACTGTGAATGTCTGGAACGACCACGAGAGAGCGGAGGATTCCGGTCATTTCGTTTGTGCAGCGGGTGCCTGCTGTTGACCTGACTGCTGATGATGGGAGACTTGGGTGATAGTTGTCTGCTGCCTGATCTGTTGCATGCTATTTGAACAGGGAGGTGCCGGTGCTATTTTCACTGGTTTTGTTCTCTGATGCCCCAGATTCGATTGCTGTCGCCCACGACTCCTATTTTTCGTTGAAACCGGCGTTGTTGATTGTGTCGTCGACGACATTCGATCCAATTCCGCCATTGCTTCCTGAATAGCTCGCTCTAGTTGAGAATTTAATTTTCTGCTCCTAGGAGAAAATTTCATTAGTAGACGGAAGAACTAGTGCTGTTAAAAGAATATCTGCGTAATATGAAGGTAAAAATTCAACGAAATATCGAGAATTGGCCAATGATTCCGGAAATAATTTCAAATGCAAACAAAACTCATTTTCAGTTGATTTGTTGCCAGCAGGCGTGAAATATAACAGCTAACTGGCACAAACCAATTGTTTCACAACTGAGCATAAGCTTTCGATTTTTATGTAACCAAATGCAGAAAAATTAAATGGCTATACTTAAAGAAAAAGCTTATTCTAAGAAATTCTCACTTTCTGGTATCCTTTTGAGCTTTGTGGTGCGCCTCCAAGCCTTCGGACAGACTCTTCAGTGAATTAATGGCGACAAGTTCAACATTAGGTCGCCCACCGAACCACTGCACCCAAGTAGAATCAGAGGGAGTACAGATACCTTCGGGTGGACTAAGTATTTTGCCTGGCCAGGCTGGATGACCGCGAGCGGCACCCCACACCAATTCGCCAATGTTAAATGATGGCAGTTGTCCCCCACAGCCGCTACCGCCACTACCAGATATGCTATTCCCGTTCGAAGGCAGCGATGAAGTTGTTGATGTGGCTGAGACGGGTGGTGAGTTCGTTGGTGACTCTATTTTCAGAAGAATTCTATTGGTTTTCTAGCTCTATTTAACGTGACTAAAACTAATATGAGTTTCATGAGTGTTTGGTGTTCTTATATTAACAGTTGAGCTGATGATAGGACGAACGCATGACACTGATGAGCTTGGAGGAAGTTATAAGCCAACACCTAAGCAGTTTTAGAACAAGATGACAACATGTTTTTGCCATGACCTCTGTTAGAAAATTCTTCAGGAAATTTTCTGCAGTGTTAGTTAGTAGTAACAAAGAGTTTTAAAAAGATTTTAAATACAAAACAAACGATTACAAGACAGAAAGCTTAGAATATTAAAGTTTCCTTAAATTAAAATTGCATCTATGTACACAGTGGTGTGCCAAGCTGAACAAGTCAGACGCACAAATTCGTTACAATTCTCAATACTAGGACATATGAATAAAAATGAAGAAAACAATTTTACTGTCGCTTTGAAGCAAATACAACAAATTTTGATGACTATCGCCAGGTTTTTCTCAAAAGCACGAAGCATTTGATAAAATATTCGCTTTAGAACAAGCAAAAGCATTTACTTCAATTTAATGCACATGGATCATGAACTATAGGGATTTTAATGCAGACATGTACTTCGCGCCTTCGAATGAAGTGCAGACTGTTTTGTTTACTCCCCTCCAATTCATTATTAAAAAGAAAACATGAATATACAATTTTAACTCATTTCCAGATAGTATTACGTACGAAAGGCATCCAATTTCTGGTTGTTAAAGATATTTGTCTAAAACTGATATGCTAGTTCCTACCGGGAAAGTGGATAACTTGTCAATTGGGAAACGTTTTTCCAGGCTTTAACAGCATAAAAAATTTGTTAAAAGTTACTTGTAGATATTTTGAACACTTTTCTATAAGATTTTGGATTTTTTTATTAGGATTTGGACATTAAAGTTTTACGAGTACGCTAACACAATAATGATAAAAGGATTTAATTAAACAAAACAAAACAGCTGCTTTTGCATAATGATCAACAAACAACCAGCTATAAAACATTATAGTGATATAACATAAACGAACATAATAGGCGCGTTCCTTTGGGACCAGGGCAGCTGCCCCTAACTACACCGAAGTGCCCTGAACTGTTCTGAAGTGTTCTTGCTTATACACAGGTTCTCTTGAGCTGTGCAGTTCAATAGCACTTACACCAAGCTTTTACGCCAGATGGCTTGTGCGTTAAGGTTGCATTTTAGTACGAGACCGGTCAAGAGATGTCTCAATAACACTAAAATTTTCAATTGTAAGGTTAGGTTTCTGATGTGTTTACTTAATTTTCTTCGCTTGCTTGCTTTGGAATTAAAAGTGAAGTGCAGAAAAAGACTTTAAATTACCATTTCCAAGTTAAATTTAGGCACGATCAAAATAAGTGAGACAACAAGAATTTGACTATAGAGCCTCTGGTGAAAAGTTCGGAGTAAATACTTCACGATAAGGAAAAAGCTGTTCCTTTGATTAACTGCCCCGAACTGCACCGGGGCAGTTAGTCCGATCCCAAAGGAACGCGCCTAATAGAATCCTCACGGAAAATTTACTTTTCACACTAATAAGTAGGTATAAAAGAAATATATAACATAAACGAACATAATAGGCGCGTTCCTTTGGGACCAGGGCAGCTGCCCCTAACTACACCGAAGTGCCCTGAACTGTTCTGAAGTGTTCTTGCTTATACACAGGTTCTCTTGAGCTGTGCAGTTCAGTAGCACTTATACCACCTAACTCACGACCGCCAATACAGTTTCTAATCTGGACATTCAACCAACGATTTGATGACGAGCGTTGGTATCACTGTCTCAATAACTTTGGCGAGTCAAGGGTGGTTGCGCTGGATATCTCTGCGCTTTTAGCCAACCAAACCCTTCTCTTTAAACCTGTATGCATTTGAGTCATTTGCTGGCCCCTCGTGGAAGTGCTACTGTTAATAATCGAGCGCATAACTGGATCAGTTAATGACGGCATTATCAAAATCCTCGCCTGGGGCAGGGCGAATTAGATCTTTTCCTCAATGGAGCCATCATTTCTAATTCTCCTAGTTTGAACATCTTATAGAGATTCAGATCTCCAACAATCTTATTGTGGACGGATAACATTGTCACTATTGCAAAGAATGCGATGAAGTGTCTGGGCCTCCTGCAACAATACAAGAAATACTTTACGTCATCAAATTTAGCCCTCATCTATAAGACCCAGACTTAAATAAAACTCACACATTTGGGCATTGGCAGTACGTGCTGCAGTGTCCGCGTTAGACAAAGCCCAAATTGGCGACGAAGCAATTTCCACTAAAATCTATTCTCTGGAGCACTCATGCAATGTCACTTCTCTGACACTTCTTTATCACTACTTTAATAAACACTGTTCCAACGGAATCACAGGTTTGGTTCCTCATAGATCAATTCTTATGCGTGATACCTGCACAAAGAGCCGTTTTCATCTTTTCGTCCCTCGAAAAAGACTTGGCAGAACAGTAAAGTATCACTGTTGACTACAAGCCGAAGTCACTAAAGCATAATGTACAACTACCCAATACCTCTAATCCCCATAGCATCTTAGAACACCCCCTGAGATATGTCTGTACTTGCAAAAAACGAAGATAACTCGAAGAGTTATGGTCCCTGAGTATGCGATGTGCTTGTGATTTCGAAATTCCAGTTCGTCGCTCCACATTCCTTACGCTGCATGATGGATCTCTGACAACTTCCTCAACAACTGCATCCACTATCTCAGGGTCTCTCATTACAGGCGGTCGGCAAGGCCTGGTTCCAAGGTTACGACCTTCCATGTAGGCGTTATGTACTTTCTCGATCACGGTCACCCGTGAAATTCAACATTATTTTTTGAGACAATGGTGAAGTGTATTGAAATAAATGTTTTTAAATACAACAGGTGCACTATTAAGCTATTTCGGGAAAAAAATCAAGTGGCTGTCTCACTTACTTCGACCGCTATGACCAAAAATCCTTTATAACACGTAATTAGCGAAAAATTTTGAAAATTTGTAATAACTCGAAAACAAAGAAAAATCGTAGAATATACATGGGGGTGATTTGGGTTCCCCGAGGGACGCTCTACCTTCAGGCTTCCGATTATCACTACTTTTTGGGACACCCTGTATACTAGCACCATAAACGTAACTCACGCAACCTGGGCAGTAATATATGCGCTAGCTGGTGAAAGTAGTGTTGTTATTTCGGAGTGTAACGTTTTCTTAGGAACCAGTCGGAAAGGTGAGCTGATACAATTATATAGTGAATCTATAGTTGTATATCGCCATACTACATACAAGAAAATAGTGTTAAATAGATCCTTCATAGTTTTACTCGGCTTTTAGAAGGATTATCTAAACCAGCAGGTCTTTCAACAACGGAGGTGCATAAGGAAAATAATAACAACCACCAGAGCTTTTCGAAGGATGTTTTGAAAAAAGAAGTATGCAAGAAACTGGAAGCTGTTAAAACCCATTCTGAGGAGAAACAGAATTTGTCAGTATAAGGTATTTGCCGAGAGAATGCCGAAAACGAAGGAAGGAAAACAGTTACAAATGTTAAAGGTAAGATATTAACAAAATTATGTATGTATACATTGTTGCTTCAACGCAATATTGATGTAGCCAAATAAAGAAGTTTTAAGATTTCCCTGATTAAATTAATTAAAATTGCAAAGAAAGACGTTGTCTACGCCTTGCTCTTTAAAAAAATATGTCAGCATTACATTATAATGCGTAATGCTAATTTATTTAAGGTTATTATTTATTAATAGAATATTATTTTTTAAATCTTAAAATTTCATTTCATTTATTGGGATTATTAAAATTACATATAGGTAATTCAAAATACTTTTGTAGTCTCTGAGCAAGTGGTAGAGAATATAAATACGTTTAATATTGCATAACTACACTAAGTGTAAAAAGTAAACATACTTGTTCACTGTATATTTTTCGTTCATCTAATTTCTCCAACGAGTATTTGTAGTGAAAGTAAGGAAACCAATTTGGTATTAGCGAACGAATTTTCTTAAACATTCAAGAATTAAATGTCAAAATGAAGCCTCTGTGATGTGTAGTGAATGGGTAGGCATCAAAAAGCGAACATGTAAAATGAGATCAGTTAACTAAAAAGGATATTGTAGCTTGAAAACCACAAAATTTTACATCGAAATAGGATAGTTTATCTAATACCAACAAATTATTTCAATTTTTTTTCTGTATGCCACATATTGCAGTTTTTAAAAACATCTATACTTTACGTATTTATATAATAGTAAGATAATAAAAAAGAGCCTAACTCTTAACAAAATTTCCTTGCTTATTTACACCTAGGAACATGAGACGTCCAGATTCAAGATGCACTAAATGCATTTAGGTAAGGGAGCTTAGGATTTTTAATCAAAAAGCGAATTTTTAAAAAGATTCGATTTTCTTTTTTTTTAATTTTCTCAATATAGAATTATCGAGTAAAAAATAACGTTAAAATACGGCTGAATTTTTCAACTGAATATAATTAAAATTTTTTAAAAGTTTGAGAATATTTTCAATATATATATACGAAGAATAGTTGGGGTATGTGTAGGTACGGTCCCTCGAATACAGACCTATTGCGATAATTCTTATCGGTCAAATTACAAAAATCGTTTTTTAGTACTATTGGGATCTAAACTATGTTTTAAGGGGAAATTAGTGGCCTAACGAATTAAAGTTTCATCGTCTTCTCTGCTAATGACGTAAAACTTAGTAAACTTGATTTAAGAAATTTCATAGTTTCCAGTCCAAGTGTGTGTTTAAGCATCTTTCCACACGTTTACCATAGGAAAGCAAGACAGAGATCAGTGATATAACATAAAAAGTGGTGAGTTTGTTTCGAATGAAAATATGTCCACAATAATTATTTATAAAATATAATTATTGAGCTTGACAGCAGTGTGCTAGCTACCAAGCAGGTTGACAGGTGTGAATAGTGAGAAACCTTGCACGAATCAATAATATCCAAACCCGATATAGACATCTCCTGAGTTTAAGCATTTGCGGAGGGCTATGTGGCTAAACCAAGGAGAAGCCCAATGCCTGGTATGCGAACTCTGCATACCCAGATCTCCGATCGCACTAAGTGCAAAGGGAGGACAACTGGCGCACGAATTTGGTGGAATTTGATCTCTTAAATATTGCCATCGCAGATTGGAGCGATTCGCAATAAGTAGTCGCCTAAAACTGCCAAAAATAAACTAAAAAAGTGCATCTGGATCTTAGATCCTGCTTCAGAATTGGCTTTGGTTATATATTGTATTATCACTTTTAAGTAAGTTAAGTTAACCGCGGCGCTAATGGGACGAGTTCCACCCTGAAAAATAATTTTTCACAATTATTATTGTGGAATTATGGTAAATATAAAAATTATTTTTACAACAAATGAAATGTTGTTTAGTGCTATGTATAACAATGAGTACAAACGGTAATGAAATGCTCGAAATAATTGCCATATCGCAATTTCTCTGTACATATATCTTTTTCGGTTCGAAAATAACAAACAACAATCAAGTGAAATATTTTTCAGCTAGAAGGGACCAATTTTCAGCTCTCGAAGCGAACATTTTCCAATCAAATGATAAATTTACAGCTCAAAGGCGAATTTCCTGATTTTTAAATCAAATGGAACAAATTTCAAATGAAAGAAAAACTTAGACAAAATTAATGGTTGCCTTTAGTTTAAGGGCATTTTAATTTAAGATAAAGTAATTTTAAAAGTTAAACTCCAGTAGAACTTTTTCTCCACCGGCATTGCAATAACAAAAATTACTTTACTTAAACTTCTTACATTAACAAGAATTTCCTTAAAATATAGGAATGCATTGATTTTATGTAAATATTTCTTTAAATTTCAAATTGTTCCTTCCGACGTAGCAAGAATCGGAAATTTGGCTTTAAAAAAGAATCACCTTTGAGTTAAAATTCATTTTCTTTGTTTGAAAAATGTTCACTTTGAGTATTAAGAAATGTTGAAAATTGTTCCGCTTTAGTTAAGATTCGACTTGAGTTTGAGACTTGTTACTTTGAGCTGAAAAATGTATATATATGCTATTTTACTGCTAACGGTAAATCAATCCGTTAAGGAATTTTAAAATAGAAAATAAAAATTCATCGAATGAATCATTCTGAAAATTTAAAATTTCGTATTAGGGCTGAGCGCAAACACAAATCAAATTCGATATCGTTTCATTGTTTCACATCAAATCAGAAGGATTCGTGCCAAAGTCTGAATCGCCCCAGCAAAGATGTTAAAATTAAAATCGAAGCGCCTTAAAGTGAACATGCATGTAAATGAAAGGTTGTTAAGAACAACCCACATTTGAAATATCTTTTGAGATATTCTACAACACAATGGCAAGGTTTTTTTTGAAGATAGTCGTCAAGAGCCTTGAGATGGCTATCAAAAGATTTTCGATATATGTAACGTGTAATTGTTGTTAACTTTAGCGTACAATTCAGATAAAACTAAAATTTTCACATAAATATTAAACAATCGAAGCCCTCATTCAAAATCTTTTTCATCAATATACCGGTTGAAATATGTGCGTCACAAAAATATAGATGGTGTTATTGATGAACGAAAAACAATTTGTAATTTGAATTTCGTCGAGCATTAATTCGGATGATGTTTGAATTGTACGCTAAACCTTACTAGTAATATTAACTGAGAAAATGATTATAAAATTGGAGCCCCAAAGTCATTTAAGTGTGAAGTTAGCCAATTCCGTGAATAAAAACAAGCAGCATCATGCAAAAGATTATTAGAGGACATACATAAATTTGTGAGGGTGAGATGAAGATGAGGAACTTTTTTCGTATGGGGGTTTCAATACTTACCGTGCGAATCTGGCTTTATTTGTGTTATACTCTCAGGTGTTGTGCTATTACTAAATTGCGTTGGGGTTTCTATTTTACGAATTTTGGCATCTGATGGCTTATAAACATTAACTTGATATGAAAGACCTAAAAGTGAAATGTAAAAAAATAACTCCTTAAAAAATTGTGAATTTTATGTACTTCCACTCCGATCAAATTCTGTAGTAGTTGGTGACTGTGCACTGTCTGCGATTGGTGGTGACACAACCGAGTCCGGCTCGGAACTAGATACACATTGAACCTGGAAATAAAGTATGTTGAATACTACTTTTTATTAGGTATTAAAGACTGAGTTTACCATATCACTACCGCCACTTTTTTCACTTGGAGGTCGCTCAGGACTTCGCGGGCTATGTGTTGTAGTGTCAGGAGGACTTGCAGTGTTCTGGTTCTGCAATGTATTCTCTGCAGATGTGTCCGAATTGCTACTGTTGCTGCTTATAATCGTCGGTTGTTGTTGGACAATTGCTGTATTTTGCTGCACAAAAGTCGCCGCACCAGAATTCGATTGGGGAACAACCAAACTTACAGGTGTGCCATATATTTGCCCAAGCGGACTCACTTGACTTCCTCCTCCTACAATGAACTGTTGGCTACCTGCATTTGGTGAAAGGAAGTTTTTGTTTTGTGGACTAGGTGCTCTTAGCACCATTCCTTGGGGTGTTATAAGGCTGCCACAAGGTCCCACATTTTGTATTTGCACCAAAGTTGTATCTGGGGTTACTACTAAACCGGCTGGCACCAACAACTGCTGACCAATTAAATTAACGGGCTGAATAATCTGTCCATTTTGGAAGAGTATTTGTTGCTGGGGTTGTGTAGTTTGGGCATTTTTATTAACTACAATGCCTTGGATGCCTGGGCTGATCTGGAAGCCTTGTGGTTGATATTGAGGTGTAATTTGGACCATAGTACTTTGCGCTTGATTACTTGGTTGAACAGGAATATTTGGTGTGGTAGGAGATTGTTGTGGTGACAAACTAGAAGGCGTTGAAGGAGATGAGCTCGCACTACTTTTCCGTTTTTTGGCTTTACGCTTAGAATCTGGAGATGTTAGAATAATCTGCCTTTGTTGGTGCGGTTGTAGATATGCGCTGTTATTTTCTTGGTTCACGATTTGACTAACCACCTGCCCATCAACAGTAGCTGTAGCAAAATTTGGTTGGATTACATACCCGTTCGGTAAAGTATTGAGTACTACTGTCTGTTGACCAATAAGGCCTCCATTATTAGCTGAGATAACATTGCTGGAATTGCCCAAAACCTGGTTGTTTATAACATTTGATTGATTCGCGATTATATTTTGATTACTAAGCACATTTCCAGTGCTAGAGATAACTTTAGATGTGTTATTTGCAGTTATCAAACCCGACCCTGCCGAGTTTTGAATCAAGTTCGTAGCATTCGCCGCAATTAGGTTTTGTCCATTTTGTTGGATGAGATTTGAGTTGTTCAGAATTAACGGCTGCATATTGCCAGCTGAGTTTACAATAAAATTTGAATTATTGTTAGAAATCAAATTATTTGGTGATTGAATTATGTTCTGTCCTCCTTGGACAATATTGGAATTCTGAATGACAAGTCCACTGCCGGAATTTTGGATTAAGTTTGATGTGTTCGATTGATTGCTCAAGACTTCAACACTGTTGCCAATTATTGGGGCATTATTTTGCTGATTTATGAGAACATTCTGCTGATTATTCATAACCAGATTACTACCGGTAGGGTTGTTAATGATTACCTGATTCGATGACTTATTCGACTGCGTGGGTACAACTATCAACTGCCCAGTTGAAGTCATAATCAACTGATTGCCAGTTTCTCTCACAACCGGCTGAAGCTGAATTCCCGATGCAGGAATGATATTACTTGGCTGTTGGAGCTTTTGTGATTGCTGATTAATTTCATTACCAGGCTCAATAAGGTTCATAGAAATTTTATCATTAACCGACGTAGTTGCAGTTACAGCTTTTCCTGCGGTGACAGAAGTGATTGTATTGCGTCCCGATGTTTGGGATGTCGCAAATATTCCTTGATGAGGTTTTGTTTGCGTGGAACTTGCTGTGTGAGGTGATGTTATCTTAATGGATGTAGATGATTCAGGAGAATCTGCTGGAGATGGACAAGGGTGTGGACTTTGATTACTTGTCGAAACGGCGCCGACCTGTGGCGGACCTTTGCATTCAGGCGTATTTCTCCTTTCAGGAGTGCACCTGCTGAATGTTGTGCTAGAAGAAACTGGAGACTCATGAGAGGTGGCGATAATTACTTGACCAGTCGACTGGACTTTTTGATCCGCCATATTCTGAATGTATTGATATTCAGAAGGTCCTTTGTTCAGTGACTTTTGAATTTGTTGATTTTGTCTAAAAAGAATGTTTTGCTGCTGAATCTGTTGCTGCAGCTGAATTTGTTGCTGGGGCTTAAGTGGTGCCACGCTATCACAGTTTTGTTCAACTTGTACCATTCCATTGGGAAAATGTGTCACAGTCTGACCACCTATAGTTGTCGTAGTGGCTTGAGACATATTCCCAGATCGACCGAATTGTTGGTCCTCACATTGATAATGGCCTCTTATTATGGGGCTATTTTTTTCTATCATAATTTGCTGACTAGAAGGAACATTGGCGATTACCTGCTGAGAAACAGGTTGTATTTGTTGATGTTGCTTAGCATTAATCTCCATTGCTGGATTAGAGGTTATTACTCGAGCTTGTTGGTTATAGATGAAACTGGATGGGGGGACAGTTGCATTTTGCTCGGGTGCTGCGTGCAGAGGTGAATAATTTTGCAACCCACTCGAGTAAGACCTCGACGTTGGCGACTCCATTTTAATATGATCTGCTTTCACTTCTACCGCAGGATTAGAGTGGTATATATTTTGATTATGTTGCATCACAGATATTCCTTGATCATTTTTAACATGCTGTTGGGTTGACTTTTGTACAGAATTTCGAGTTGTCGCTTCTGTATCAAGTGATTCATAACCAGTATCATTTAAGTCCGGATTTTGCACTACATTCATCATTGAGTTGTGCAATATGGCTGTTTGGTGGTCCATGTAACCAGTGGGATCATCTTTAAAGTTTGGCTTCTTTTTAGCTGTTACTGGTGATCGTGTCTTCATGAAACGAGGTTGGGTTTGATCTTGCTGCCAAGGTGGAGTTTGACTCTGACCCTGCGTTTGATGTGCTGCTGATGGCTGACATAAATGTGCCTGCGGCAGCGGTGGTACCCTCTCGTTGTTGCTGGAATAAATTTGTCCGGCATGTGCCGCATTTGCAATCTGATTTTGTTGTGGAACTTGATGACCACTCTGAAGTAATAAATTTTTTCGCCAAGGCGGCGTTTTTGATAGTGTAACAGAACCGATTTGTTTTTCATTTTCAGCTTTATTTTGTAGACTATCTTGATCGGTTGGCTGATGTTTTTGAACTTGATGATGATAGGACACATTTGGAATTCCTTGCTGACTTGCATTCACTAATTGTGGCGCCATCATTTGCATTCTTCCGCTATTTCCTGCTACCTGACTAGTTTGCATAACGTTCCCTGAATAAACTGCAACCGAGTTACACTGTGGCGCGGGAGATGTAATTATTTTCCCCGACGTTGACATGTCATTAAATTTACGACGTTTCACATCTGAAAATATTAAGGGAATAAATGTTACAAAATTGCTGTTTAAACATGAAACTAACAACAAAAATTGTAAGTATTCAGGGTGGACAATTCGCACACGAGTCTGCATAAAATCAATTAAATTGTTGATAAAATCACTCCCAAGTAAATATAGTCTGCACGTATAATCGTAATTAACCAAGTATGCAAATTGCAATATGTTCGCGGATGTGGTAGTAGCATTTGCCGGCAGATATTTAATTTATTCCTAAGCTAACGTGACCAAGTAAGGAATATGTTTTTTTCGCTCAAGACTATATATAGTTGCAGATAGTTGCAGTTTCAAACTGTGATTTAGTAATTATAAGACCATAAAATGTGCATTTTGTGCTTAGATCAATAATTTAGATAAATTAGCATTCATTAAAACATTTAATCTTAAGCAACTATTCCTGCAGCAAGACCAGAAAGAAGGGGCCTGTACAAGATTGCAGTTTCTGCAATTTGACTGCAATATTTACATGTACAGTGTAAATGAAGAAGTTTTTCGAAAATATCAATAACATTTAACAAAGAGTATTACTTTTACTTTTAGATTTCTATATCACAATTAAAAAAGTTCTCCATA
The DNA here is from genome assembly GCA_006980735.1 of Dasypogon diadema. Classification (NCBI taxonomy): domain Eukaryota; kingdom Metazoa; phylum Arthropoda; class Insecta; order Diptera; family Asilidae; genus Dasypogon; species Dasypogon diadema. The sequence goes on from QYTT01095185.1 coordinate 15,435, forward strand.
TACGTTAACGTAAAAATTGAATCGACGTTAAGAAATTTTGTAGGCCTCTCAAGTTGTTTAAAGTAAAATTCCAACGCAAATAAATGTATTTCGGGGACTGGAACTACAATTCATTTTTCGTAACATATTCGATTATATCTAAGGCCAGCGGACTAAAAAACATAAGTCACATCTTTTGTTGTTTAAAAAATCTTTAATAAAGACCATTTATGTGCTTTAGTTAGATAATTCATTGATGAAAAAAAAATCATTTTGATGAGAAAGAACCATTTTGTATTTTCTTAACTTACGTGCTTTAGTCAGTCGGCCCAAGGATATGTACCCTTGGTCACAAGATTATTGAAATCGCCCTCAAATTTCTCATTTAAAACGATGTGCAAAAAAGAGAAGGCGATATGAAAGAGAGATAGTGCGAAAATTTTAATTCGGATTCCGTTATCATCAAAATTATGAAAACTGCAGAATTTTTTAGATAAAAACAGACAACAGAAATATTTTTAGGTCGATACCATTTACTCTTAAATGAATTACGTAATTATAGACATAAAATCTTTTGAGGGACGGCGAAATTTTTGGGCACGCACGGACAAGGCGAACACAAAATTGTGCCGTTTTTGGATTGACAATGCTCTCTTGATATCTATTTCACCTCAGTGATATCTCAATAAAACACAGGGTTTGTCGCTGTTAAAACAAACACGTAGATATATATAAATTCCGAATCATTCGAAAAAGCGAATTCCAAACCAGTCAAGGTTCTAAAAAAAGTAAATCTTTTTTTCCAAAAGTATATTGGGAAGATTTTGGAAAATATTTTACAAGAAAGCGTACAATATGTATACGTAATGATATAATATGGCAAGAAGGGAAAATATTTAGAAGAAATTGTAATAGCAGACAAAATATGAAATAGTAAAAAATGACATACAGAATTGCCAGCGCTGAAATCATGCAGACAAGAGATTTACTTCTTTCTGACTTTCGCAGAACTCACGGTAGTTCTTGACATGTATTAGTAAAAAACATGAAAATCGTTATCCATTATTCTTTGCGTAGTAAGGTCCTACCTAAGGTCCTAAGGAAATTTTTGAGAAAAAATGTTTGTTGCCCCATGTTCTTTAAATTCTCTAATGAAAACCGCTTAAGAGTACGCTAGTCCAACTTTATTAGCTACCTGTCAGTTCTGATTAAATAAAAATATGTTTAAAATATTTTAACTTTCTTTCCAAAGAAGACATTTACTCTAAAATAAATAAAGGATGAATTGGATTTCGTTTATAAGGAATCTTCACTATCTCCGAACCGAACCAAAATATGCTACTTACAAATTACTTCGCTCTGGCTGGAAACAAAACATTCACAGCAAATATCTTTCGATCCACCTGAACCGGAGAAAATAAAATGGTTCGTTTCGGTTTGCAACCCTGTAGTAATTAGTAATCATTAAACAGACATGCAGTGCTGCAATAATATAGTCTCCTTTGAGCAGGGAGTGGAGCAAGAGGGAAAATTAAATATACTGTAATTGATGTGAACTGGAAAACGCTTTGAATGTTTGGGCGTTTCTTTAGTGCAAGCTGTCAATCCCGGTACGAAATTTCGTGAATAATCCCCAACCTGCCAATTTTTACACTATAAAGTGCAGAGTAAAATTTATATAGTAAGGGAAGAATTTTGTTTCTTTTTTGCCTGCTTGTTTCCTCTTCTAACAGTTTTTCAGCTGGAAAAAATTTTCTGCTTTGACAATATTCCAAGTATCTGGCAAATACAGTGCACTGGTTCCAAAGAGCTTATCTAAACGTAAATGTTACATGAATCATAACAGTTGCTCAAATCCATCACGGCACATGCAATTTGCCTCTACTTTGTTCTTAAGCACCTGCAATTATGCCCTGAATAAATTTCTGAACCCCTGAACTTGGCATTTGCTAAGCACTTTAATACTGGGAATCGGAATATATTAGCGGCCTACTTTTTTACCTAAACTCCGAGGTAACATTCTGGCGACTGAACAAGGTATAAATTTGAAATTAAAATGATTCTTTGGGGTTATTTGTAAAACTTCTTGCTTGCTTATTCAAATTTTTTGTCGTCACTTAAAAAATATGTGTAGTCGAGTTTTACCTCCTAGGAAAGGGAAACAATCCGCGTGTGATTTTTCTTTACCAGACTCTGATAGAAATAAATTCAGGTGCTGGGTAAAGGTGTAAAAATAATGCAATAAAAAAATCTGTACTAGATGACAAGGCAAAAGGAACCTTGAAATATCTCAATATTACCCCGTTCAGGTTGATGGCTGCTATAACTACATCGCCACCTCTTTTCAACGGATGGGTGATTTCACTAAGAACTTGCATGAACGTTTCACTATGGCAGGGTGCAGTTCACGTATTGCATTTTTCTACTAAAAAGGCGCCGACACCGTCGATTTATATGTATGTAAATGTGAAACAAAGGCGCGTTTTCTCCCTTTACTGCCTAAAGGACTATACTCACGCTATTCATAAACAGGGTATTGAGTAACGTACGTCAATTAAAACAAAAAATGAAAACTCGCACAAAAGTCCTTTTGATTTGCATTGGCATAAGCTAACTAACCCCTGCAATGACGTGTTTGACAATTTCGATAACCACCGAAGTTGGTAATTGAAAACGAGCTCCGTATTGATTTCATTCGCATAAAAACGTGTACATGTAGATTTTGGCCAATTTGTATTAAATGACAGAAAATTGTCTGAAAGAAATGCGAAGAAGGAGTGTTCTAAACCAGTCGGAAAATTTCTGAACACCTTTGTTCGTTTATTTAAAATAAGCTACGAGCTATGCTTAAAGCGTCCTAACTTTGCTACCTTAAAATGACAAGGTTCTAACTGCAATGAAAATTGTATGTAGCTGGACACATTTTCATTTTAAGGTAGAGACTTTTCAATTTATATAGAAAAGGAAATCTCTTTAGAGAATTCTTATTTTATCAATATTTTCTCAATGTATTGAAGTGAAAAGGATGTATAAGAAGGGTGGAAAAATATTCCTCCAAAACTTGAATCCTTCTCTAGTTGCCCTCATACTGACTCGATTGCGATTTATTTTATCAAGAATGGATCAAATAGAAAATTTTTTATTGATGTTTCAAAACTATTTCACAAATACAAATCTACACTGAAAGAAAAAACAATGTGTAGTAGGCTCACGGGCTGTGACCCGATAATTGTGACTTTTGGTGATATAAATTGTTATTTTTGGGCTTACAACAATTGCTTTTAGTAAAACAATACATAGCTGTTAAGTATTCTCTATGATTCCAAGGATATTCTCTATGATTCCAAGGATCACTTTGCTGTTGCTGTCCCGAAAACGCACATAAAATTGAAAGCCCTGAGCTCATAATTTTTTTCAGTGTACAGAATGTTCTGGACCTCAGTGACCAAAGTAAAGTATATGAAATGTTATATATAAAAAACGTTAAAAGTGAGGCTCACCTGTCTCCGTTTATCAAGTTTAAGACGCTCGACTTTTAGATTCAAATACTAAATCGGTAATATCGAGTCGCAGAAAATACCTCTACAGTAGATAAGCTTCTCTACTGGTATTAACGTAACAACCAACA
>QYTT01095188.1:49174-60657 GCA_006980735.1 Dasypogon diadema
ATTTGAATAATTTTTATTTTTCATCAGATCCAACTGCATTAAATGTACTTGTGGAGCTCCGCAACTCAACTGAAGGAGAATGTATTCAAATCTATTTACGTTTTCAAAACAACATTCTCACTCTTGTTTTAGTAGAAGTGACAACTCTTATCACCACCATACTGTGTTGTAGACGAATAATTTTTTATTTGATCAATAATAGTTTTATTCTGGGCGGATGTGGCCGGTGGTACTGTTATGGGTCTCAAATGTCACAAATTTACCTATATACAAATACAAACACAGATAGAAGTCTACTAATATGGTAGTCATGAAAATATTTCGGCCAAGTATCAAATTCGAGTTTTCAATATCCATTGAAACCTTCACAAAACTGTACCACTCTTAATTTCCTTTATATTCCAATTTAACAAAGATGGAGAAAAGTATGTTTTCTATTTGATACATAATTATTAAAAATCGTTCCTTAATCATAGCACTCCTTGCAATTAAAAATGAAGTGCCGTAAATTGAAATGAAATCATTTCAATTTCCTCTCTTTCATTTTACGAAGGTGGAAGCACAATTATTCCCCTGTATGATAATGAGCCAAACTAAATTGATTTCATTATATCTGCCTTTCACAATTTGCATTTGTGAGTTATTCAGAAAATTGTCCATTCAGGTATCTTAAGGAGGTAAGGCGCAATAAGAATATAAGTCTTGAAGCCCCTAGTTTTGCGCTAGTGGAAAAATTAATTTTCTCGTTATTGCTGAGCTCTTCATAATTTATAAACTGAATTAATGTGCTTTTGTTTCTGTGCGGATGCAATTAAAATAGAAAAGTAGGAGGAAAATTTGCTGGTGTAGTAAGGCTTAGTGCTCCATCTGTGTGAAAAGTTAATTCGTACCACGCGAAATTCAGATCAAGGAAAATGAATGCAGATTGTCTTTGGTGGCCTAGGTCAAGCTCTAAAACTAAATGAAACGAGACACCAAAGGGTTCGCTACCCTTTAAACGATTACGATCTTAATAGGTGCTGTACACGTGTTTAACAAGAGTAATAAAGTAATTTGGTTACGCGTAATGTTCTCCACTGAAAAAGTTCATAATTTAATTATTTTCGTTTATCTTTCCTAGCCGTGTTTCACACTAGCACATTGCTCCACAAGAGCAAATAACTCCTCCATACACTTAAAATTGATAATAATGAAGGTAATTTATGCGCTATTACCACCATCTGAGTACCCTTTCATATATGCATTGTTTTAATTATCCTAAAAGCATACGAGCTCACCCACTAGTAAATATTAAAAATTAACCATTAAATATTTTCGTTTGTGTCGTACAGCATAGAAGTAACTATTGTAATTAATCATCCTAATCTGGCATCGTCGTGTGAAACTCACCTGCCCTGATGGTTCTATGAGTATAAAACTTTGGCAATAAATATTTTTGTCATATCGTTAGACAGAAAATCCAGCTAAGCTCCAATTAATTTATTTCCAAAGTCTTCTGGTTCCTTTATCGTGAAACGAATTTCCCAGGTAATATTGTTGGTATCTATTTTTTTGTTAAAAGAGAGATGTGCCAAACTTTCTCAGACAGCTTAACAAATTTTCAGGAATAAGTGACATCAACAGCTTAACTGTATTTGAGCTTACAGCCAACTTTATTTTCCCTTTTATTAAACAGTGAATTTGTTATAGATTTCTTTTTGTTCCAGTGGCCAAGCAAATTTTGAAATGGTCTTTTCTTTCTCATGATAACACTAGTTAGACTATTAACCCATCGTCTACATGTAAATGAAATTGGTAATGCGACCGATGTTTGGATGAATTACATAATGCATTTGGCCATATTTGCGAACATAAATAAAGAAATTTCCACATTATCTTTGCAACGTGCACAGCATTGCACAGCTTTTGAACCACGAAAATAAGTGAACCACTTTAGTAGCCCGACGTCCCAAAAGATGAATTGGTGGGAAGCCACTTTATTGGCCTACAGCAGCCAAAGGGTTAAATATCATCCTGAACTTCAAAACTTCATTTGAACTTGAGCTCTGCACCTGATTGAATCCGAAAACTCGGCACGTCTGCAAACCATCTCCACTGGAATATGCACAGTAAAAATTCCAAGCCTAAAATTATGGTTTATTTGCAACATTTGTCGGGTTAAACTCTCCCAGTCTCCTCTTCCCTAAAATCCCCTTCTGCCTAAGCTATGCCGTGTACATCATAGGCATTGAGTCCTGATCTTAGTCAGTACTTAAAAAAACACTACAGCGGTATTATTATAATATAGATATTCTAAATAAATGATTATATTCTCGGAAAGTGGTCAAAAAGCCTCTGTTTACACCAAAAATTCAAAACATTCAAGAAAAGTATGCGCTAGATCTTTGTTCTAAGGAGAAGAGAATAACAATGAATGCTGGTGTATTTTTTTTCCAGTACTGTATATTTGAGGCGTCCGCGTTAAAGCAACCAAACGAGCATCCAATGACAGGTCACCACTAGATAAACCAAAAATTTTATAGGAGGCGGGAAGATTTCTTGGTAGTCTTTTAAGATGAAAGCCGTGTAGTCCATTCTAAACATGGTTCTTGTACGAGCCTAGTGCTGTTTTGTAGAGAAGTTGGTAACTTTTAAGTGAATGCTTACACACTCGCAATGTGGTTTAGTTTAAGTTGGATATGGCTGCATATTTCGGAAGATGTTCGTATGGAAATTTCACTGCTTTCCAACAAACGAGCAAGATGAAAAGACTTTGAGGTGGGAAACCTGCATTCAATATTTGAAGTGTTAGCATTAGCCTTTAAAAATAAAATATTTCATCAGCACAATGAAAACAGGTTTTTATTCTCAATTTCATCTCATTGACGGACATATATAATGGTGAAGGCCACTTTATATATTTTGGACTTTCCGAAACGATACAATTAACGACACAGTACAATATACGATGCACTGAACTTTTTGTTATATCGAACCTATCGGACATCTCTCCATTTCTTGTGCTTGACATATACCAAGAAAATTCAATTCAATTCAATTCAATTCATCAAAATCATTGAATGTCGCCACTCTTGCAAAAACGGTCCCAGGCACCATACAATTTAGCCTATACCCCTTTTAAATTGAAAGTAGCATAAGTCTACAGTGCTTGCGCGAATCCTGGGCGGGGAGTCCCGGTGCTCAGGACACTCCACATAACCTTAGTTTTGCCTAGAAAAATTGAGAACTTTGAGTTTTGTTGGTCTTTTATTTCCAGAGAAAATACGATAAAACCAAAGGTTTGGGGGTCTCATGACCTCTGTGACTGTGTTTGTAAATTTTGTAGAAAAGGTATATTTCTCGGTGGAACGATGTACCAAATATAGTTGTCGATGTTTCCTTTTAGAAGTTATATGATTTTCAATACAAAACGTCCAAATAATATTTATTGTTCTAAATCTCCGAAACAGTCAGAGTTCCCCCCATTCCCACCCCTTTCGCAATTTTATATTAGGTTCAAAGAGGACCAAAATATGTTTCAATGGTGTCGTTTAAATCTGAAACGCCCTGTATATAATATAGAAAACTACATCTAGTATCTTCATTATTATTTTAAAATTCAAATTAATTCGACAGATCTGGAATTGTTAATTGTTATTGCTTTCCACCATTCCTCCCACAGTTATCTACAGTCCAAAATATTTTCTAAAGAAACTTAATGGAGTTATTATTCACCCAAAAATGTTTCACATACTTTTCCACTCTTCAGGTGTGTATCAATTGACTTCAATAAAGCGATAAATTAAGGTTAAGAGGAAAATGTACTCATAAATTTCCTTGCGAATAAATCATTAAGGCTTTATCTGGAAATTTCTTCACCACACCCGGGTTTCTTCATCGGAATTTGTTGCCTCAGGTAACATTTTTAATGTCAAAACCGAGTAATATATGTACACGTGTTTGTGTTTGTGGGAAAGGAAGTGAATCAGGCACATTCGTGATATACCTCCCGATCAAATTCCATAAAAACCCTCAAATGAAAGACAAATTCCTCTTTTCAGATCCAGTCAAGTGTTAATTAATTACAAAGCTTTTATGGGGAGTTTAATATTATTTCAGGGATTAAAATCCTCCTTTTCCAGAATCCTACTTTTATTTTCTTCTGCGAAAGTGAAAGAATATATTTATGATTTTTACCAGCCCACCAAACAGTTTCCACGGAAACTTAATTTGATTTTGCTATCCTAAGGCTAATGAGGCATTTTGTTATTGTAAAAGAAATCTTTGAACCTACTAGAAATGTTTTGAAATCCGATTCGCAAGCATTAGAGATTATATCATGGAAATGTAGATTCATTGTGTAATTCTATAACAACGATTTGATATGCTTTGAAAAGAAAGAACTTTTATTGTTGTTTATCAAAACGATTTCACTTAAGCACTTAAATCGTTAAATTTTGTTCCTGCACTGTTCACTTGATCCTCCCTTAAGCATATCAGGACAGATTTTCAGGTTTTCAGAGAAGATACTTTCATCTGCATTACCGTCAATCATATATATATATGATACGAGTCTTGCTGAATGTTTTGTTTATCCCGAACCTCCTGGTCCTCTCCTTGGGTATCTTGAGTTCCCGAGCATCTCTTACGTGATCCGCAATAAGAATACCACGTCCCATTTCGCTGCATTTTGAGAGCCCCCTCAATCCTTTCCTCAAACAGGTCTAGCGTCGAAAGTAAGAGCGGAGTTTTTAGCATTTAGTCATGGGGTGTGGTGCAAAAATTATCCATAACCCCTTTGTACTCCATCGTTTGTATTGTATCCAGTTATCGTCTACCAGTTAGCTTGAATGGCTTAGCCCACCAGACTATCACAGCAAATAACAGATAAGTTTGACCACCACTATGCAGTGCGCTGACTTCGGCGATACTTATCACCTTAGTCCACCCACTCTTATACATTGATACAACATTTATATTTTCTCCAACATAATCTTCCCAGGTCAGCCTAGAATCCAAGTACACACTCAAATTTAAAGGGCATTAGTATACTTATGTTATATATAGTTAAAATTCCAGATCCTTTGTCTTCATAGTAAAGGTTATGGTTTCTATTTTTCTCGCGTTAGAAATAAGTTCCTGTTCCTTACCACCACACTTCCATCACTCAGAGAGCATTCTTCATGATATCGGCGGTAGTGGCTAGAACTTACCCCTGACCACCAATCCCACGTCATTCACATAACCAATGACACCCATCCGGTCAAGTTTCGAGAGTGAGGAGTCAACTTTCATATTCTATCTCTCACTGTGGGCAACCTCTTGTAATCCTTGCCCTAACTTGATTGCCCATTCCACCACCGGGCTAACTTGCGTAACTTTAAAGCACTTTTCAGATTTCCATACTGAAATTTATTGGAGGCACCATCGATATCCATTAAAGTGCCAAACGCATTTCTTCCCGTATTCAGATCTTCCTTTGTCATTTTCACTGGTGAAGCGCAGATTCCATTGACTTCAAGGCTTGCGTCTATATTATTGTTTTAGAAATCATCTATTTTCTCGTTTCTGAGTTTTATGGATTTAATTACTTTGGTTTCTGAATGGGTCAATTTATCTTCCAGGAATAGAAAACTCAACGTAGTCCTCTTTATATCTATTGCAGAAACTATAATGCATGCATATATACATTATCACAGAATGGAGTAACGCACTGAAGATTAAAGTTTTTTATATTATATTTTTAAAACTCACAAGTAATATCTCAATCTATGACTGTGACGCTAAAAGCAAGCATATTACAAAATCATGCATCCTATTAATTAATCTATTAATTTTTAATATTTTTAGAATAAAAAGCTATTAAGAACTAGTTATATGTACTTAAATTATTCCCATAGCTACATTATGTGCACACACAAACTGTCATTTGTTTAAATTCCCTTGGGACCATGTGCGACCATTTTATATATAATTTATCACGAACCACTCCATCAAAGAGGATAAATATTCAGGCAGAGTAATGGAGACATGTAATGAAATGAATTCCACCAAACTTGAGCTCTTCAATTTTATGCATCATTTCTTGGGGTTATCCACCACTTACAACACGAGTGATGATAGGGTTATGGCTTCTAAGGGAAGCTAATGAGCCATGTTATTTTAGATACGCCCGTAAAACCGAACTTTCTTTCTGAATTTTTTATGATTATTTTGAATAAGAGGTTTTATGCTGGGATGTTGCTGAATAAATATGTGCGTGGTTAATACCCACAATTTAAACAAAGTAACTAATTCCAGGGAAGTTAAAGAGATTCCTGATATGGTTTTCAGTATGGTTTTGTACTCAGCTGAATTAAGATTACTTTGTTAAATTTATGAGTCTTGAAGTCATGCCATGTACTTGACTGATTATTTTATTTTATTTAAACTTTAATTGCACGTTAGATAAATAATTATTATTTTCTTCTTTGCACTTGAATAATACAAACGTTACTGCAGACACGCAAGAACAATTAAAAAAATTAAAAATCCAATGAGAATATCTTTTTCTAATTTAAATCGCATTTTCAGATTTTACCATATTTTCCGTGTAAAAGCAGCAGCTGTTTCTCATGCAAGAGAAATTTATGAGAAAAGTTTTATCAAGCCGAAACACTTCTCATATCACATAAGCTATGTAGTCAGATGTTTGGTGAGACAATAACCCTTTTTCTGTCTACATAAGCTGACCATGACTCAGAGAGAGAAGTTTGGAATAATTTTCACCAGACTAAATAAAACTTTTTTTTTTAATTTTCATCGAAAGTAAGTAAATTGTCGCACATTTCACTTTTAACTAATATTTACGGTTTAATACAACTTAATAAATTACATAAGTAATTTTCGCTATAACCCAATGAAATTTAGAAATTATTGTGAAACAAATTCATGTATTTTAACGAGTAGAGCTTAATTCAATTCAGTTCATAAATGGGAAATTCTGTAGAAACGCGTGTCTTTATATTAATATATTTTTTTAACGCTTTGTGAAAAGACCAAAAAGACCTCAACCAAAAGGATCTTTGTGGTCTGCCCTTTCTAATTAGACTGCTTTCATCGGTTGGAATTTAAGAAAGTTTTGAAAGCCAATGAATGATTTTGCATCATCCTTTTCAATTCCACCTACGACAGAATGTACATAAAGAGATTACACGGGCAAAAATTGCGATGTTCCATTAAGTTACACGGTCTTATACAAATTTTTATCAAACAAACAAACAAATAAAAGTTTCCCATATTATCGTACTCGCAGAATCCTTTTGCTTTCTACTTCCGAAATGTGAAAGTTTGCAGGGCACTAACCATACCGTAACCTTAACATTGTCTTTATATTAATTACTGTTTACTAACACGAAATACAAAACACCAGCTTTGTTCGCAATTGAAATGAAAATTTTAATAAAAATCGACATTTGTGGATAATATAAAAAATACACTAGTAATGTATACTTGTAAAAAGTGACAACATCGATGATAAGACATACAAGCGATCTTCAATAGAGCAGTCAGGAAGAACACATTGAAATCTAAGAAATGCGTATCAATTTTACATAAGTAGAGATCCCTGGATGCACTGCGACATGAGTTTGAAACTTTTTGCCGAAAAAATTCCTGCAAACAGAATCTGCTAAAACCTGAGTGTTTAGGAAAAGTTAAATAACATTAGCATATGACTCAACCAAAAATAGCCCAAAGAAGGCCTTGCCAGTCAGTATTTGATGTGCAGACATTATGGAGGGGGCAGTCTCTGGCACATTAGGAAGCCGCAGTCCGCCCCAGCTTCCCTACCACCGCAGTCCGTCCGAGCTTCCCTACCACTGACATACATTTATCCGAGGTTCGCACAGTTGCTTAAAATGCCTCCTTTTTGGAGCAACAGCACCGACCTTTGGTTCTTGCAAGTCGAGACGTAATTTAAATAAGATTAAGTTAGGGGAGTTTAAACCTTCTGAGCTTTTCAGACGAATGGAAGCCACATCACGAGGAAATTGTGGATAAATAAACTTCCGCAATCTGTTCAAGGTTGCATCATTACAATAGACGCTGAGCACAATCAGGAGGAAATTTTATCCATAGCAGATCGAATCTATGATTCCTTTAAGCTCTTGAAAAATATTGAAAGCTCCACCTAACTTTACCTTCAAGGCTGTTCACAACATTGTTCATCATATCAATACACAAAGTCCCATGTCTGCTTCACGTTCGCGAAGATTAAGTCCCGAGAAATTTAAAATCGCGATTTTGAAACAATGGTTGGGCTTAGCATTTGTTGTCCCTCGTCTTCAGTAGACATTACATCGCCTGAAGAGCATAACAGACACCTCCGATTATTATTTTCTAGATGGAATTAATGTAAACCCCTCGAAATGTATTTTTGGAGTTGAAGAAGTTAACTTTCTGGGCCACAAAATTTCACAAAATTGTATCTTACCTTCTGATGATGGCATGGAAGGTATCAACATCTGTTAAAGGAGTTCAGAGGTTTCTGGGAATGGTAAATTTTTACCATCGGTTTTTACCCAACATTGCATCTCTTGATGTCCCTTTATACGACTTGTTGAAGCAATCAAATCCCTCTCTTATTTGGACAGAAGATCATCAAGAAGCGTTTGAAAGTATTAAAATGAGGTTAAAAATCGCTGTATTACTTTGGTGCATGCCAATAGCCACAGTAAAACTATAGTCTTTGGGCAGATAACTTTAATGATGCTAATGGTGGAGAGGAGACGTGTTACACCAGTTGAATAATGGGAACTTTAAATTTATTTTCAAAAAGGTTATTACCAGCCAAAAATAAATATTCAAATTTTTACTGCGAACTTTTGGCAACTTATTTAACAATACACTGGACTTCTTTCCGAGGTTCAAATTATCAACACATTTAAAGACCTATTTGATTTATTTTAATTTTGACGAGCAAGATTTAAAAATATCACCTCAAGGACACCATTTGTTTAGGAGACAGAAATTAGTAACATTAAAGACTTAAAGCAAGTTGGTTTATAAACAAAATGAGTACATAACTCTAAATCTTAAGCTATTACTCAGAAATCTTTGAAGCAGTGCATTGTCCTGTCGGAAAAAATTTTTACTAAGTAAATGTAGTAATATTACTTTCATGTTCTATTTACATTTTTTAACAAAATTGGAGCTCGAAAATACTAATATCTAGCTTGCAATTTCGTGATAATGATGATGTTCTTTACAACGTATTATAAGCCTGCAAAATTGCATCAATATATCAACGAAAATTTCGCAATGTTATTAGACTGTCCTGGAGCTGTTTTAAAAATTTCCTTTGGTTGAAAGTTTACCACGAAATCCTTTTATACTTGCTCATGCATGTAACCTAAGTATTGAGTTGCCTGTAGAAAAATGCATGCAGGCACAGACTATCGTTTAATCTTCGCGCACATTTAAAATTCCCTTAACTATTTATCGAAATAACATTATCCTTTTTATTGCCTAAGGCTACCTAATATAACAGCAATACTATGTACGTCCACAGACGATATTCACGTGTTTGCAGACAAAATATTCACTCGGCTCGACATAAACTTCAATTTCTATAGCTCCAAAAATCACTGTATTATGTAAATCTTCCCTATCCTTAAGGTGTCATTCGAAATTTATGGGCCCCTACCATAGCGTCGAGTCCTGTTACCACTTTTGTTAGTGATGATAAGGGTAAGGGAAAAGCTAGACCTTTTATGTAGGTACATGTGTAATATATCCTGCATACGCTAATCTTGATTTGACAAATTGGAGCTTGATGTTAGGAGGAACTTTTCGGCAAGCGTAGCTCGTCTCTGGGCGAGAAATTATATGTTGGATGCGTTATATTGATTTATCTACCTACGGACGGTTTCCTTCTGTTTTGCATTTCAATTCATTTGCAATTAGTAGGGATTTATAGGCAACAAATACGTAAAGTACACCTCTGAAACGGCAGAAGTACTTAGCCTGCATCTACGGGTATGATTCATTCAGATTTAAGGGACTCTAAGCTAATGATAACTTGTGCTGGAAGAAACTACAGATTTCATTAATTCAAACGTTTCGCTTCAAACACAAAATTTTGCATGTTGCTCGGTGCTCGGAGAGGATAATTATATCAAGGAACTTATACAGTAATTGACTACTTTGAGCATAGGAAAGTTGTTTGTATAGATATAGATATTGAATCCTGATATTTATCTCTAAGCTGCTTGGTTCGAAAATGAGTTGATTAAAAGAAAATGCAGAAAAATAGAGATTCAGTGTATTCTTAAATGCACTCTTTGTTTGTTGATTATCAAAACAAAAAATTTCGACGCAGTATTTGGTAAAAAGGGTGATGATAAATGTAATACCCAAGGCATTGATAAAGAGTTCGCTTTTTAACCTCCGATTTTCTTGAAACTTTGATATTTTATGAGGGACTGAAAAATACTCAACCCATGGGTCGTCTAGGATCAAAACCCCTTAAATCTAGATTAATAGAATTTTCAAAACACAAAAAAATTGTTTAGTAAATTTCTAGTACTAAACTGAAACGGATTTAGTGGAGCTTGAAACTTCCAACTATCCTACTGGCGCATAGTTTATTTCGTCGGAAGTAGTGAGTCGGTAACAAAGGTACAGATGACCTGCCCTAGAAGTCAGCAAACTACGGAAGATAGTCTCCAAAGATGGATTTGTTCGAGATAGGACGGGAGAAATGGCGGAAACTTTGGTGGAAAGGAACATGATTTTCACATTTTCCCGCCAATCGTATGCCCACAAGCATGCCTTGCGGCAAAGAGACCAGTGCACCTTGGCTTCGGAGAATATCAACGAAATCTTTTAGGCCGGCCATCCTTTCTATAGAAAACAATGAAAAGGAGGAATATCTCTTGAATGTAAACTACCATTCGTATCAGGTTAGGGAGTTGACGGAATTTACGCTTCCCTATCTCATGAGAATGGCAGAGGAGGAGCATTGCTTTGGCTACGTTGATGGACATCGAAGATACTTTCGACAAATTCAGTATGGAAAATTGAAAATTGGCTTGCTGGGACGTAAGGTCAGTCCCGTGGTGGTGAAATTGGTGGGCAACATATTGAGGAACAGAGGTGTCAGGAACCAAACCAATCACATGAGTGTTAAGGAAAGGACTGCGAGGGAGTTTCCGCTGGGAGGGCTGTTATTACGGCGCTTTTCTAACTCAATCCACAGCTGCGCTAGAAACTCTGTTAGGGTTGCAATCGCTGGATCTCTTTGTGAAGAATATGGCAGTAGAGGCGGTACTCAGGATTCAAAGTGATGGCATCAGGGAATGAGTGCAGAGGAAAGTCCTTGATTACGTAAAAATATCAGGAATATCAAAGGGATAGAATCAACAGGTTCAAGATAACCGAAATGTTTCATAAAGCTCTTATCAATAACGAATCAAGCAACCGGGGCACATTTTTATACTAGCGGACAGATCTATGATTGTCGG
>QYTT01095190.1:0-10243 GCA_006980735.1 Dasypogon diadema
CTTTCAATAACTCATAATGGACTATACCACTAGTTGTCCACCAAATGCACAAAAGGATCTTCTTGGGGTGAAGCCCCGGTTTCGCCGTAAGTCCTGGTGCGTCGTCTAAGTCTACCTATTGGTAAGATCGTCCACCGTTGTCATAAAGAATCCATTTCTCGTCTGCAGTGAGTATACGATCAACAAATGGTTCTTTTTGATTCCTATCCATAAGAGATTTACAGATCGTTGCTCTGTCAATCTTGTTTTGCTCGGATAATTTATGAGGAATCCACTTATGCAATTTCCGGACCTTACCAATGGCTCGAAGATGCTCTAATGCTGTAGATCTGGAGCATGCAAGACTGTTAGCAATCCCTGATAATGTTTGCCGAGGATCGGATTCAAGAACGGTTCTTAAACGGTCATTATCAACGATTGAAGGTCGCCCTGACCGGGGCTTATCCTGAACGCTCTCATCCCCAGAACGAAAACGAGCAAACCATTCCCTTGCCGTACGTTCTGCTACACATCCTTCTCCAAATGCCTGCTGTATACGGCGAGCCGCGGCAGAAGCATTTAGTCCACTTTTAAATTCATATAGTAAACAATACCGGATATGTATTGGAATTTACATTTTTACTGTTACTGCAAGGTCATAGGAAATAAAATAAATTTACCTGTATTGAGATTCTCTGTATTGAGGAAGTTACCAGCTTTCCAATGATATATATATATAGTGTATAATAGACTTACTTACAACAATTTTAACACTTTAGGTAACACACAACCACAACGGCGGATACCTTCCGAAGGACCTGATATTTAAATACCTGGTAAAAATTCTTTTCCGATGCCTAAGCCAGGTATTTCTAACTTTTAACATTCTTTTAGTTTCGGGGGAAATGTGTATGTATTTATTTTTATTATTATGTTTAATTGTAGAGTGTCTGCCGGCAGTTTGTGAGATTATGTTCCCGAGTTCAGTTACGTACTCGTCAATTTCATCATTGGTCAGATTAGAATTTGAAGGAATTTGTATTTGCGAAAGATTCTCCTCAATGTCTGCAGCAAAATTATCTCAGTTCGTGTCCTCAAAACTAATATAGATACGCTCCCTGAGAAAAGCGCGTAAGAGATAGTTGTAAGATCACTCGGAAATGGTCAGATGGAGCTGCCACCGTGTAGCATGCCAAGGTATTATTGTTTATTTGGTTCATCACATTGGTAGAGACTAGAAAGAAATCCAGGAGTGAGGCTGATCTTGGAAATGTCGGAGTCATCGGCAATATCACTTCAAGAGGTGTAGTCGCGTTATTTTGCAGCCAATTGTAAAACAACTCCCCGTTACGGTTGACCTTGGAGTCCCCCAGCGCCATGTGCCTCGCGTTAAAATCACCTCCCACAATTATCAAAGTCCTCTATGAGTCTATCAAGTTCCGCCGATAAGGATGTACCGCATCCTGTTGGGACATAAACACTTCCCAGCAGAAGGTTCTTTAGCTCACCTGAATCTGTAAATGGGACCACAATTAAGCAAACAGAAATTATGTTACTATTGAAATTTATTTTATTGAATTTGATATTGTTTCCTAGGATGATCGCTGTGCCCCCTCCCTCATCATTTCTAATTATGTTATAATCTTTTAGCATCACCTTATACCTTTGATTAAGCCTAGCTTCTGATACGAAGCAGAACTTTGGCTTATGATAATTTAAAAGTCAAGAAGTGATAGTCTCCTATCATGCGCAACTATTGAGTTCATGTTAACGGAAAGTATTTTTAAATATTGTGTACTCATACTCCTACTATCGATGCAACAAAATCTAAATAAGCAAACGTTTTCTCTTCGCAGTTATTTAATGATATATCATTAACCTATAGGTATCTGTGTAAGAATCCCTTGATTTTATTAATTAAGACACTAAAAGGCATGTTAAGCAAATTCATGGATTCATTTGGAAACTCTTTGAACACTCCAGAGTTGTGTGTCGGTTTTGTGGCATTGTTCACACCCCCGTACTTTAACATGTTTGCCTACGAAATATTTCCGTTTGCTGTACGATTAACCGAGCTGTGTACCGACTGATTCTTGTTTAGATTGACTTCTCTAGCCTTCCGACTGAGAGTTTCTCTCTTTTCTTTATATTTTAAATACATAGGACATTTTCTATAGTTAGCGGGATGCCCTATTTTACCACAGTTCGCACATTTCAAAACTACTTTTGGCAGTTCTGGGTTTCTCTTTCCATAAGGTAATAAGGGGAAGAAGAAGAGAAAATTTTAAAAGCAGAATGGCAATTGGGGTGAAAAGTGCGACAAGAATGTACAAGTAACACTGCCAAAAATATACCACTACACTTGCGTTATCTAAGTAGTTTTAAACGCACATTCTCGCACTGCCTAAGTGATTTGCATAAAACCATTTCCCACACATTTTTGGAGCCAAAGCTTGGCGTATAAAATGCTTCCTACGCCACTATGATTGCATAAGTGTGGTTAAAAAACAACTAACACATTTGTCTTGCCTAAGTAATTTTGAACGCATATTCTCGCATTGTCTAAGTAATTGCGTAAAATAGTTTCGCACACATTTTTAGAACTGAAGTAAACCCATTTGTAGTATTTGTGTGCGTGGTATTACACTAAAATTTTTTTACAAGTCAATTGTAAATAAAGCCACTTATCCAGTTCGCCCGGATTTTTGGTTTGTTTTAAAAATTCTTGGTGTTTTCGCGGTCCAACAAGTTGTGTCGGCGTAAAGAGTGTGGCACACAATTTAAAGGATATTGTGTATTATGTATATTAGTATCAGTACTATCAAATTTTGTTTGGTTAAACCTTTTGAGTCCTTGATATAGTAATAAATTTGGTATAATACTTCTAACACGTATTTTTTAAATTAAATATACGCGCTATTATTTTTACGCATAAAAGAAGTGAACTCGTCTCATACAGAGGGCTTGTGGGTAGCAAGTAGGTGCTGCGGGCGAGAGGTACATGTTGTACATTGTAAGCCTAAAATCCCAATATATCATCGGGACTAATATTTCTGTTAACTTATTTGAGTTTGAAATTTGCGTTCATTTTGCATGCAGCCGCAGAAATATTTAAAAAAGTCTCCTTACAAATGTGTTCATAATTTTCCTGCTTACATTATCTTAAATTATTTGTTGCATTTATGTTTTGTGTGGCACTACAAATCTACGAAGAATGCAATTTGGCGGTGCAATGAGCGTTAAAAGTAAGTGTTTGATTTAAAATTCGAACGAAATTAACAAATTTTATTTCAAGAGGCATGGCTAGTGTGAAAAAGTGTGCTGCAGGATGCAGAAATTATTCTCATTTATTTGCATTTCCGAAGGATAATGTGTCGTAAGTGCCTACAAAATAAAAGATTCTTTCTGTTACATTTTTATTCGTTTTGAAAATGATAAGTTGCAATTTTTTATTGCAAAGAGCCCAAAGTCCTTATTTTTGCTTTTGATGTAATCAGGATACCTGAGTGTGATTAAGTAAGTCGGGGGCTTATAGTGAAAATCCTCTAATCCTCTGAAATTGGAATTTCATTCAAACAGCGTAATTTTCATAAATTTGTTCTAATTTTTTGTTGTTTTTTACAACATTAAAGAGGAGTTATTATTTTGATCGAGAAAGTGGCTGTTAACGCGCTAATAATAATTACATATCGATTTTTATTTATTTTAAAGTGAAAAAGAACAAGTAATATGTATCTCACAATGAAATGCCAAGCGATTTGTACATCTTTTATTAAATGATTTTTTCATCCCTGTTAATAATAGTTGATTTTTCAGTGATTGTACAAGATTTCTAAAGTTTTTCTTATTTAATAATGCGTGTAGTTTTATAGATGTCCTCTATATGTTCTATATATATATATATATATATCATAAATTATATCTATGTTGTCTAGGCGACAGAAATGGCTACACGTCATGGGGTTGGAACGTTTGCAAAACAGAAAGTGGTTATTTTTATGTTCAAACCATTGCGGCCAAGAAATGTTTGGACCAACCGGGACACGACTACTACCCTGGGCAATCCCAAGAAGCCCGACTGAAGTATATTTTTTTCATTAAGAGTTTTTTCTTATCTAAGTTTTATTTTGTTTTTTGATTTATGTTATGTTTTCTCCCTATATACTAAAAATATTTTTAGAAGTAGGACATCTAATTTATGTTTGGTTGATATTTTATTTAGAATTTTAAGGTCTTAAACTTGCAGCAAGCTGAAAATAGGGATAGTGTAGGTGAATCCTCAAAGTTAGACCTATAATAATAATTTTTTTTATTTAAATAGGAAATTTATTAAAGAACATTGTACAAAAATCCAGTAGAAAAGGCGCGGTTCTAGCTACACTGCTTTATAAACTATACAAAGATACATAAAAAGGCACAAGATAATTACAAAAGGCACAAAAGTATATCAAAAAGGCACAAAAGTATATCAAAAAGGGCACAAAAGTTATATAAAAAAGCACAATAGTTTCAAAATTGACACAAAAAATATCGACTAACAAAAATTTGGAAAAGAACGTATAAAGAAAAGCCAAAGAGAAAAACAATATAACAATAACATGACAATTTTTAGAAAATAACCAAATACCAAATGACATAAAAATATTGCCATCAGGTAAGTGGAACCTCCAACAAGAGCCTTTAAATTTGGAAAACTTAGACCCAAAAGAAAAATTTTGACGCTTACAAATCTTAAATACCCCCATAGAGTCCCGCGAGACCAGCCTGCTGTACTAAATTCCCGCAAGCTGCTCCCGGCATCGCTCCAGCCCTAACGAGAGGCTCATCCTTCCCGCAGTGCTTGCAACGGTTCCAAAGCGGGGAGAAGCCCTGTGGACAAGTGTTGCAAGTACCGCGGCCTGCCTTACCAGTGAAAGACAAGCCTCCCGTCCTGCACGGATGCCAATGGTGGCCACGTGCAGTTGAATGTGATCTCGTTCGTTGCCAGGTATTCGAGACGCAAGCGCCTCTGCAACCTGACAACGAAGTGAGACTTCAGGGCTCGTGTGTGTGCTGTGGTGTTAGTGTTCTGATGCCCACTCTCCACCCTCAAGCAGTAGAAGTGAACCGTGGACTTGGCCAGCGTGAAAATGAAGCTGACCAAGCGATTCACCCCACTGCAGGTCCTTAGTCCCAGCAGGAACGATGTTCGTGTAACGCCGAATGACGGGCAGATACGCTGACACAAATCTCCAACGAAGCTCTTGAGCTCACCCAACGCTGG
Organism: Dasypogon diadema; assembly: GCA_006980735.1. Lineage (NCBI taxonomy): Eukaryota > Metazoa > Arthropoda > Insecta > Diptera > Asilidae > Dasypogon > Dasypogon diadema. Next base: position 5,243 of record QYTT01095190.1, read on the forward strand.
ACAGGAAAAGTACCTGTGAAACAGAGCAGAGCGAGCAAACCCGCTGAACCCGCCGGTCTATGTGTGACAGCTGGTTTGGATGCATAAGACTGTGATGCAGCAGTTTGAATGCCACATCAGAGTCTTTGTAATTCGATGGATAACTGTAGATTACACTGCTAGTTATCCCCGCAATCACGCCCAAGTCCACCCCGAGGTGAGCACGCCATCGGTTTAGCCCAGATCGCTCCGGAGGTCTGATGCCCAAGAAGACATCCCGGAGATTCTGTGTTGTAAGTGTACTGAAAGCTGTATGCGGCGGTCTCCTCAACACGAAAGCGTCCACCACCTCAGCCCCAGAGGCACTGGTGCTGAGTTGGCGGAACCTCCCCCGCGCCGATTCGACCATGTTGTGTTCCTGTGTGGTGTGTGCTTGTGTAATGCAGTCCCCGGAAGCGTTAATAACGTCTCCGAGAACTGCGATCTGGCCCGAAGGTGCTCTAAAACCTCGAGCGTTGCTGAACACCGAGTCCACTAATTCAGGGTTGTCGCCGATTGGAATCCCCGCAAACTGCGTGTACCCCAATTCATTCCACCTGAGGTGGAATGCTGGCCTAAATCTGCTCCTGTTATATGTGTCGTTATTTAATTTAAAGGCACTTTTATTTATTTCAACTGATTTATATTTAGTCTTAACTAGAGCAAGTTACAATAACGACTAACTATTCTAGATTTTGCAACTACTGACAAATACGACTAACTGTGATAACATCTGTGTTAACAACTCTTACACTAACATAATTGTGATACTTTATCTGTGATATTTATTGTGCGTATTAGTATTAGTTTTGGTTTAAATTCACTTATATAACACCTTCCCTTTCAAAATTTATAAGATAATGAGAATAAGTATTTTATTGTTAGATATCGGTACATTCCTATACTTGTACTTATAATTTAAATTTCATATATAGTTTCATACATAGTTATTTTTTTTGGATTTCTCTATTGTTTTTAGGGTTTCAATAATGACCTGTTAGTATTCTGAATTTAAGCATTATCAAATTATATATTCCTATACTTACTTACTGTATGTTAATCTATCTGGCGGTACTACAGTTCGCCCTGATCGAGTTACATAAAATTGATTTGTCTTAGCTTGTGTTTTAGAACTCCTGTCAGATTCAGGGTTTGAAATGATTCTTTGTTCACTTTTGTCATTTGTGTTCGTTTCCTGTGCTACTATATTTTCGTCAATGTCTACACTTTTAAAGGAAGGTTCTAGCATGGAAGGTCTTAGGTGGATTGCATTTCTCCGAAGAACACGATTATTTTCAGTTTTTGAAATATATGATCTCGGATTGGAATGCTTCTTTAAAATTTTGGCCGGTTTCCATAACTTCCCATCTTGGACTGTTATATTTTGATCCTTAGATAGTTTCTGTTCTTTTCTATATGGAATTTTCCGATCATGGTACATTTTATAACGATTTTGATTACGATTGATTTGTTTGCTAAGTTTCATAGGTATTCGAGGTTTAAGTAATTCAGTTTTGGTCGGGATTTTTGATCGTAAGATTCGGCTCATAAGAATTTGAGCTGGGCTGTAGGAAAATCCCGTGATTGGAGTATTTCTGTAAGAAAGCAGGGCACTCCAAATATCTTTGTTCTCCTCATGACATTTTTTCAGAATGGATTTTGCTATATTTACTGCCTTCTCCGCAAGGCCATTGGAGCGTGGATATCGGGGGCTAGAGGTGACTACATTAAATTTCCATTCGTTTGAGAATTGCCTAAATTCAAATGAATTGAATGGAATGAAGAGCATGAGGAATTCCGTGATACGAAAATATTTAAGCGTTTCTCGACTTCCCCGGCAGTTTTTTGAGATAATGATTTAATCTCGATCCATTTGGAGTAATAGTCTATTAATACAAGATATGATTTATTAGCAAATTCAAAGATATCGCAGGCAACCTTACTGAAGGGGATTAATGGGACTTCATGGGGAATTAAAGGCGATTTACACTGTATATTGATACATCTCACATATTCTACATTTCATGACAAAATTCTCTATGTCGTCATTTATATTGGGCCAGTATACGAGCATCTTGGCAGCTTCTCTGGTTTTCGTAATTCCCATATGACCCTCATGCAACCTGTTCAAAATGTCATTTCTTAACGGCCGCGGTATAAAAATTCGCTCATTTACAAAGATGAGACCATTTTCATAATATATGTCATTCTTTAAATGTCTAAACTTTTTTAATAATGGATCAATCTTATTTGACTCTGCTGGCCAACCTTTATTTATAATTTCTATAAGCATTAACGACTCTGGATCATTGCGCGTGTACTCTTTGATTTCATTTAGACGACGATCGGTAACATTAACTGAATGAACAGTTTGGTTAAGTTCAGTGTCGACTTCTTTCGTGTCTTCTTTGTTATAAGCGCGAGAAAGAGTGTCGGCGATGAAAAGATATTTTCCAGGAACATACTTTACATTTATATCATATTTGAGTAATTTAAGTTTTATTCTCTGTAACCGATTTGAGTGAATTTCACCTACTAATTTATTAAAAATGGAAACTAACGGCTTATGGTCTGTAAGTATTGTAACGTTTTTTCCATATATAAAGTTGTGGAATTTTTTGCAAGCGAATAGAATCGCCAACATTTCTTTTTCTATCTGTGCATATTTTTGTTCAGCTTGAGACAGAGCTTTAGAAGCATAGAAAATTGGGCGTCCATCTTGAATTAAACAACTTCCAAGACCTGACTGAGATGCGGCAGTTTGGATAAGAATGGGAGAGTTTCCATCAAAATTTTGTAAGACGGGTGCTGTCGTAATAGTTTTCTTTAAGTTATTGAATGCAATTTCGTGCGTATCTAGCCACATATATTTCACATTATTTTTAAGAAGTTCCCTCAAAGGGGCTGTGATCTCGGACAAATTATTTATAAAGCTTCTAAGGTAATTAATAAGGCCTAAGAACTTCTGTAGTTCCTTCTTAGTTTTTGGTCTTTCAATTGCTTCAATTGCTTTAACTCGCTCTGGGTCAATTTTAATACCCGACTTTGAGCAGATGTACCCTAAGTATTTAACCTCTTTAAGAGAGTATTGAAGTTTCTTCGGATTAAATTTAGGATTCAAAGTTTGTGCACGTTCAATTACTCTTTTCAGATTTGAGGCGTGATCTGCTTTTGTTTTTCCGAAAACCATAATGTCGTCAAAATATATAAATACACCCGGCAAATCTCCAAAATATTTTGTATTGAGTCTTTGGAATAATTCTGGGGCAAAGTTAAGCCCAAAAGGAAGCCGTAAGAACTTATAGCACCCAAAGGGTGAGCTGAATGTGCACAAGTCACTGCTATCCTTGTCAAGTTTCACTTGCCAAAATCCTTCTTTAAGATCGAGCACCGTGAAATGTTGCATGCCTTTTAGTTGACTTGAGAGATCTTCAAACTTGGGTATTTCATACGGTGCCTTTAACACATTAAGGTTAAGTTCGCGGGGATCTAAACAGAGGCGAACACTTTTATCCGGTTTTTCAATAATTACCAAATTATGCACCCACTTTTATGGTTCTTCTACTCTTGAAATTATTCCCGTTTTTTCTATTTCTTTTAATTTAATTTTTACTTTGTCTTTAATAGCCATTGGTATTCTGCGGGGTGGCTTCATTACAGGCTCTGCGTTTTCCTTCAAATAAATTTTACATGTTTCAGGGAAACACCCTAAACCTTGAAATACACTTTTGTTTTCTTCAATAAATTTTTCTTTACTTTCAGGGCAGATTCCGTAGGCAATATGATCAATTCTTTTTATTATATTTAATTTTAAACACAAATTCAAGCCCAAAATGGGACATGATGTCACATCGGCCACTACAAATTTCTCAATTGACTTACTATTATTATGTAGAACTATCAGATTCAACACACCTAGGACCTTTAATTTGTGACCTCCGTACGCTTCCAGACCGATTGAGATAGGCATTAACTTATGTTGTTGAAAATATTTTTTATATACGTAACTAGGCAATATGTTCACTTCAGACCCGGAATCCAACTTAAATTTTATATCGTAACCATTTACATTCAATACTTTAAACCAATTTTCACTTATTTTGTAAACCGATTTAATATTAATTGTGTCAATCACACAATGTTCTAGATCAACTTCATAACTGGTATCGCTATTTTTCTTATAACCACAGACTTTTTTCTTACAACCACAGACTGATGCAAAGTGATTTGATTTACCGCACTTATTACATTTTTTCCCAAATGCTGGGCAAGAATTAATTCTATGTGAAAATGAACAACGTTTGCAGTTTTTAATTATTTTTGAACCTACCTCTGGCTTTCTATTTTGACTATTCTTACCCTGACCTTGACCCTGATTTTTGCCTGCACCTAACTTATCTTGCTGTGATTTTTGGATGTCCATCACATGCGTTGAATGTTGAAGTTCCTTGGCTTGCTGGTGTGTAGCTTCCGAAATTCGGCATAGCTCAATCGCCTTGGATAGAGTTAAATCACCGGTTCTCAGTAGCTTCTCTTGTATGTCTGGATTGTTAACACCTAATACAATACGATCCCGTATCATTTGATCCGTTATTGGTTCCCTTGTGCTGGTAAATTCACATTTTTTCGCCTGGTTGCTTATATCCGTGAGAAAATTTTCAAAACTTTCTCCGCTTTGTTGTTTTCGCATGTGGAATTTAAACCTTTCATATATGACGAAATCTTTCGGTTGAAAATACTTATCAAAGTGTGCGATCACGGAGCTGGAGGTCGGAAACTGCCTACAAAATCCATTTTGTTGATTCTTTGACACTACTAAGGTATCGTTGAAATAACAGCGGAGTTAGAGATCAAAATTTTCTATTTAATTCGACTGCGCCATGTTATATGTGTCGTTATTTAATTTAAAGGCACTTTTATTTATTTCAACTGATCTATATTTAGTCTTAACTAGAGCAAGTTACAATAACGACTAACTATTCT
>QYTT01095191.1:0-23504 GCA_006980735.1 Dasypogon diadema
GAGTGATATTCAGTCTATTGGCTCCGGCAGAGAATTTCGCAGAATGATTTCTAATGTTGTATTTTGAATTTGGCGCACACTATAGAGCTCTTATTTGATTGGATTTGGTTTTTTACTTTAAATTATGCTTGATCTTTAATTTTCGAATTTCCTTATTGATTGATACGATTGTCTCATAAATAAATTTATATGTATTATAATTTTCAATCATTTAGTTAGAGTTTTAGATTAGATTATAGTTATGTTCTTAGATTTATTTTACTTTCCATAGATTAATAACCTCATGTTAGTACGAATATAAGACTTATATTGTCTTTTGTACTCGAACCAAATAAATAATATGAATATGAATATGAATATGAAGTATGTTTTAAAACGTAGTTAGACTCCGTATGCTGTGAAGGAAAGAAAAACATCTCTTAAGGAGAGCATGTTGGCGCCGTATGAGTCGATCTAGTAATTGAAGAAATGTGTGAGTAGAAAATTCAGTTGAAAAGGATAATGAGTTGGCATGAGTGAAAACTGACCTTGATAGTAAGTGTGTAAAAAGGGATTGAGGGGAATATGATTGAGAAAAGAAAAGAAGCCCGACAAAGGGACAGGAATGCACAAGGTATGTAAACTTATGTAAAAGTAAATAAGGAAAGAGGTAGGCTAAGAGTTCTGTGCATCCCTGAAGCCCAAATCGTTGCTAGTCAGTTCTTCTTGAACAGTGATGTTGGTCTGAACAGTGAACAAGTAGTGATTGAGTACCCCCAAAATGGGGCACACCTGTCTAAGTTAGTAAGTAGTTAGTAAGAAGAGAAGGGTCTAGACCAAATGCTTGGAGTTTGGCTAAAAGGGCAGAGTGCCAGACTCTGTCGAAGGCCTTCGAGATGTCCAACGCAACCACACCCGACTCACCAAAGCTATGGAGGCATTGAGGCAATGGTGCCAACGCTCGGTGAGGAATGTCAGCAAATCGCCAGTAGAGCGTCCGGAGTGAAAGCCATATTGGCGATCATGGATTAGGTTGTTTGCCTCGAGATATTTTATCAATTGTGCCTTTGCCAGAATAGAAGTGATAACTATTGGTCTGTAGATCACGTAGAGGGATCACATGCCTCTCCCCTTTTAAAAACTGGCTGAACATGGGTGAGTTTCTACAGCGATGGAAAAATACCTTTAGAATATGATAAATAAAATATTTTCCTCAGAGGTTTAGTCAGGGGCGTCAGGCCATCAGGTCCAGTGGCTTTAGACACCTCAAGATTCGCAAGAACTTTAAAAACCTCACGCGTGCGGGAATGAAGCGGTCCTGCTTGGATGGTGTTACTAGCGGAGGAAAGAGCAAGTGGTGCTTGCGTAGTAGGAGGAATTAGGTGTGGAGGTGTGAATTAGAAGCGAAAGTGCCAGCTAGTACATTTGCCTTTTCCGTGAATATATTCCCATTACGGATGAGGGCTGGAATGGAAGAAGAGGTGAAATTACTTTTGACGGACTTAACACGCGACCAGAAGCCTTTACTGCCTCTGGGACATGTAAACACCCCTTTTCTAACATTCTGATTGAATTGGAACTTGGCTTTTTTAATGGTGGATTTGCATTTGTTGATGCGAGCTTCCGTGTAGATCTGATAAATTTTTAATTGTAATAAGACAACCGCCACCATATTTAAAATCAGATAATTCTAGTTGTTATTGAAAATCTTGTCAATTCTTGAATTTCTATTTTATTCTCCGTTTCCTTAATATGTGTAAGTAATAGTAGTCAAATAAGTAAGAAGAGAAAAAATAATAATAATAATACGGTTGGACGGCTGATTTTATTTATTTACTTCGTTCTGAATAAAAATAACTGGATTATATTCCAAGAAAAGGATGTCATTTTCTAATTGTTCTAATTCATTTCGAAGTTCTTGTTTCCGTCTTATTTTGGGAATGGTGTCAGTTAAGAGAGGCAAGCGTAAGTACAAATTCATGCATTCTGTCCATTCCTGCTTCAAACCCTGAAAAAATTCGAAAAACTTAATAAAAACCAATTCTCAAAAAAATGAGGAAACAAACAAATAGAAGTTTTCAAGTTTGAATTAGATCGCAATTAAGACTGAAACGGATATAGGTGTCCAAAAATTCAACGTTAACCGGTTCAAAAAATGGCAAATGAACTATTTTTGTCTATTTTTTCTATTACAATCAATTTTCCCATAAAAACCCGGTTACAATCTTTCTTCATTTGATATTTGCCTCAGACCACGACATTTATTCTTTTGGTTAGCACGCTTCATTGAAGCAAAGAGTTTACCACCTTCAGGGCTATCAAAAGTTTTACAGGCTCCAGCCCTAACAACAGGCTTACCTCCGTTGGTTTGAACACTCTCTTCTTTCTGCCTAAAATTCCTTTTGTAGTAACCTACGTGCTTATAAGATCGGGACATTTTTGGTATTAATTTAAGATAGTTAGGCACCTTTCCGAAATTGGGATTGTATATATATCCGGGCATAATACCAGAATTACAAATTAAGTGCACATCTCCTCTTACAGTGTACGCATACTTCGGTAATGGTCGTTTAGGGGTAGAACATTTTATTTCACATATGTTCTTGCATATAAAATTCTCCTTCTTAGTTTTCTCCTTTTTCGGGACAGGTGCTAGCTCATTGTGTCTGGGCACCGGAGCAATCCCCCTTTTAAAACATTGATGATTGGTCTGTTTTTCCCACTTTATTCGACTGCCTTTCTTCAAAAACTCTGACGGTGGTGTTAAAGGGACCTCAGCTGGACCCATCGTTCGCCACTTAAATTTCTCACGCGCTAGAAAATCACATACATTGTCTACTGCCACTTTTGGGGTCGATTTTTCTCCGTTTCTCTGTTGTTTCTTTTCAGTAACTAATTTTATCATTTGTTTGGACCCCGAGAGCAGGGAAGTCCTATGGCTGTCCTTCCATATGTTGCGTTTGTAAAATGGAATGTTGTCGTGGGGCTCTACTTTTCCGTGGTCATAAATAGTCTCGGTGAGATGGGTTAAATAGACCAAAGACATGTTTTTGAGGAGTTTTAAAATTTCTAAATTCAAATTAAAAGAAATACTTCAAAATCGTCGCTGTCCCCGTTGTTTCTGTCAAAAATTTTTATTTGCGAAGCTACATTGATAAAATGCAGACATGTTTGTTGTATACTTGTATCACTGACGTGAGTTAATTATGGAACTTTCGTTTAAAGTGAAAAGTTTCAGGTCTTCTAGGGACTAATGTTGCCTTCATACAACATCTACCGTAATTTTATATTTAACCACAAATCTTTTGCATTTTATCTCTTACATTTTTTACTAAACTTTACACTCCTCTTTTTCAAATTCATCACCTTCGACTTCTGTGGCGAATACCTACGTCTGGCGTAAATCTGATGACTGGTTTTTTACTCCTGGGTAGCCTCTAATTATGTTGACTTCAGGGAACCTTTTCACCTTTACAAAAAAAGGTTGTCCTTCGATCTACTTTTTAAAATTCTACTGGGCATTGAGGTCCTGTTAGCCTCCAAATGATTGCGGCCAGTAGTTAAACGTCAAGCCTCATCAAATTCTGACGAACTCAAACGGCCCTACGCATTTGATTTTGATATATTCTGGTTACTGCTCTTGCAGTTTCAACTTTGTACATTTTAATCCCCATTCGAGTCAGAATTTTGGCGATTATTCATTCATTGGTTTAATCGTAATTAGTAAAAGTGTGGATTCATTCGACACTAACTGTGTTAGAAATATGGCTATCTTCCATGAACCTTAAGTGTTTGCACCCTTCGTTCAGCTTCTCCGTTGGAAAGGGGCAGAATTTAAATTTTGTGCAAGTTCAATAGATGTGAATACCGTGATATTATCGGATGTTAGCCACTCAGGAAAAACTTCGATGGCGAAGTTAATTTCGAAGGTCCGAATGGTGGTTTCAGGCGTCGTTGATGGCATCTCAACACATAAGGAAAGTTCGATACGATAGTGCGCCCACAGAATAGCTGTTTTTTTGCACAAGATCTATACAGATCTCAAGATCAGGCGCATTTTTATGGTCTTGTTGTCAAACTCAAAAAGTGGTCTTAAAAGTGAGCAAACATCTACAATATAAGATTGTAAGGAGTAAAATAAAACAAGCAAAATTTACCCGTTTGAAATATTGCAACTTATTACCTACACGCCTAATAAACTAAGGCATTACAATTAGCAACTATCAACTTGACAATGATTATCGGTACTGCCAACGTATAAAACTAATTCCAGTAAAATCCCGATCTTTTTCTTGCCTACAGATCTAGATTTTGTAGCAAAAAACACAGCTAATATAAGTTACATGTGAGTGCACATGCACTCTCTCAAACCTTGGACGGTATGGACCAACTTAAACTTTTGTAGTCCTCGCCTATTTATGAGAGGAGCATTGTAGCTATACATAAGGGACTCTATCCCTTGATAGAGAGGGAAGGCGCCAATAACGACGGCGGGCCAGCTTTTTAGTCCACACGATGCCCCAATAATCTGTGTGTATCATCTTCAGAACTTTCGCCCACAGAGGAGTAGAAATACAATCCTAGCATGGTTCGTTTGATCAGTGCTCAGAGAAAATATTTCGTCGTACTCTTTTCTCACATTCAGGAGATCTAGGCTTCTAATCTCACCGGGATCTACTAATAGCCGACTAATCATTACCATCAGGCATATGGTTTGCGCCGTTCGGAGTCTACGTTAATCGGAAAGTTTAGTTGTAACATTTGTCAAGAAATAGATGAATTCCTACAGGTATTGATCGCTCATAATCCTCCCAAATGTGCATTCGACGATAGATACAAATTATAGAGATTTTGTCTACAGAGTGTCCCCAGGATCAGTGGTGCACGGGTAAGGCACCTCTATAGTAACTCTTTGAGCACGACATCCGCAGTTTATTAATAACTTCAATAACTCTCATCACAAAAATGATCACTACACCCATATTACTGCATCGATTGAGATGGGATTTGCCATTTGGATACTGCAGTAATATGGTTATCAGTGTTATCACTTGAATATGTTCAGAATTGACTTACCTTTATTATGAAAAAAATATTGAGTATCGAAATTTTTGGATTTAAACCAAGAAAAGTTCGAAATTCAAAGGAAAACTAAGAAAAAATATGCAATAGAAAAATGATCTGGTATCAGAAAAAATATTGGTTCAAGGCTTAGCATGTTAAAAAAAATTAAATTATAAAGCTCAAGTCTATTTATTGCTTTGTGAAGATCGAAGTTCAGTGACAAAATTATTTCGAGAAATGCGACTATAAACCGGTCAACAAGATATTTGACGCCATTTAGATTTGCTCATGTGCGGCTGTGATGGGCCTCTCGCTTATTCTAGTAAACCACAGAACTTGTAATGATCCATTTTGTGATGCAGCCTTTACTATGACTCGTGTAGTGTGAGTCGTAAGTGTTACAAAGAAGTTCAGTGTTGGTGAGGATTACAGCTCACCCGTGCGTTTCCACCAAATGTGAAAAGCGTCGTTCAGAAGCTGTCCAGCTGTTAATAATAGGGATGTATTCGATCTTGATAAATGTAGCCATGAACTATTAACGATCTCAAAGGATGCATCGTCGGTGTTAATGATGAGATGTGCTAAATTTATCAAAAATTGGATTTGCCGTGGATTCATTCCACCAAACGCAGCCGAGATAGGCATTCGAATGCTACTGAATTTCTTGTAAAATACCATCGAATTAGCTTTAAAGTAAAACAATAAGTACTTGGTTATAGGAAATAACAACGTTGACATTAATTGGGAAATCGGGAGATATTATGGGCATATTAGAATCCTGGATCACGTAAAAGGGATTAGGGAACTTACGATGCCCAAAGACAGGATCAAGAGAGTCAGGGTAACAGAAAGGTTTCACAAGACTCATATTGGTGACGGATCACTCCCAGAAAAGGGACACGGGGATATATTTATATTCACGGATGGATCTACGATTGACGGCAGGGCAGGTGCGGGAATTTTCTCTGAAGACTTGAACTTGTCCTGTCAGTGCGAGGAGGTAAAATCTTTATTGCACTAGACAATCAAGCGGTGGTCAGATACATGGATCGGACATAGGTGAATACATCTCTGGCAATGGAATGTGTGCAAGAGCTCAATGAATGTACATCAGTAAATGAGATAACACTTTTTTGGATTAGAGGACAGATTGTGATCGAAGGGAACGAAAAAGCAAAACAGGTGTTGGCTGTGGAGCTCCAAGGGCTAGAATCTTTTTCCACCATTAGGAGAGGAATGGTGAAGGACGTAATCGAGAATTGGGTCATAAAGGAACATCAGAACCGATGAGAAAGCATGACAATATGCCGACAGGCTAAAAAAAGCGATTAGACTGTCGTGCGGAACGCCAAAAAGGGACATTCTAGGCATGGAGCGAAGAACACTTCGATGGTTGGTTTTTTTGATTACTGGGCAGGGCAGCTTTGGATATCACCTCAAAAGGATGAAGGACACTGAGATGGTGGAGCATATTGTATGCGGCTGCCCGGCTCTGGCGAGTAGGAGCATGGCTGTCACATGTGGTCCGGGAGGTAGCATGGGACGGCTAACCTACAAACAGACGCTCGAAATAACAAGAGACGTGGGTGTCACGGTACTGCCTAGAATCCTTCCGACGCGTACCAGCTAGGACGGTTCTTGACAGAGGAACGAAAAAGGACCCGGAGGTAGAGTTCTGTTTCGATATCCCTCGAATCATCCTATATATATTAATCGGGAAAAGAATCAAATGGCCATCGACCAACTATCCCTAAGTGTTTAATAATGCAGTGCGAAATCCGTAAGGAAACCTTAACCGCTCTCGGTTCTCGGCGGATAGAATATGGAGCTCGAAATCGCGGAGTCGCAAATCAGGAGCGGGTTCATATAGCTTGAAAACGATGGTCGAACGATCGAGTTACTATTTTTCGACAATTGTTTTCGAGCTACATGAACCGGCGACAAGCCTTCTCAGACTTACTGTTTGGATGAAACGTAACTAGTCTTCATAGAATTGTCGCGACGCTACGAAGAATCAACTAACTTTTTCATGATATCAGATGGGTCTGGGTATATCTCTGGTTGTCAATTAAAAATTGGGACAATCCCTAAAGGAAATCATTTACAACACAGCAACCACAACAAAGGGAAGAGGACTCCTCTCAGGTTAGCTGTTCGGCTAGACAGCATACGCCTTTCTTGTAGGTAAAAAATCTCTATGTTCCTCTTGACACTTGATCCTTTCATAGCACAGAAGTAGTTATAGCCAAAAGCTTCCGCAATGTTTCAGAAGGCGCAGAGAGCACCTTCTTCTCCACTATTGCTCTTCCTAATTGATCCTTTAAAAAAATCACGAACTGTCTTGGTGGATTTCCCTGCTCGATAAGATGTTGCTGTGGCTACAGAAGTGTTCCAAACAAAATTTCTCTTCTAATGTGATGGTCTACTACCTTCTCCATAGTATTCAGTATTAAGGAGGATAGGCCTATTGGGCGATATATCTTGGATTGGCCGGTAGATCGTCTTCCACTATTTGTTATACCAACCTCACATTTCCGCACAGATATATGCGCGGTTGGAGTTATAATAAATCTAAAAAACTCTGCCTAAACTGTATGAGCAGCTTACTTAGTTTGCGAGCCAAAATCGCTATAGAAATGTAACCAGGATAGCGTAATTACTTTCGATTCCGAAGTTTTAACAACAACCTAACATGCAGCACGCTCTACCTTGCCTCATATTTTTGATTTTACGAAAATAATTATTCCCAGTTGGGATGACGGGTGAAATGGTACACAAAATGAAAAGTAAGCGAAAACATCTCTTAATTACTTGTCCATCTTATTTATTCAAATAAAATATTATATCTTTTACAAATACACAGAGTACTTTACCGCTGTAGGCATGCCTTAATGGGTCTATCCTTAGTAGACGAACCTTTTCTATACACCATTTTCGTTTCATCTTCGGCATCAACATCATCCTGGCAAACGTATATTAAGGGATTACTTTCTACCAACAAGATGTCCTTTTCAAGTTGTCTCAATTCTTTTTCTAGCTCAGCCTTTCGTTTCTTTTTCGGCGCAGTGTCTGTCAATACTGGCTGAAGTTGGAATGTCTTCTGTAGCTCTTGCCAATTGGCCTTCAGTCCCTGGAATATGAAAATGCTCGACAAATTTATTCGGTATTTCCAATCCACTTACCGTTAATAGTTTCAGTCTTTCTTCAGGGGTTATAAGCTTAAATTTCTCATCTTTTTCCTGTTCTGTTTTGGCCTGTGCCATAGCTGCTTCAGCTTTTTTGGTAGCTATTATGTATTTGGGGACTTTTCCATAGTTCGGTCGGAATACGTAAGCCGGCATAAAACCAGATCCACAAAGTTGTCGGATGTCCCCTGTACGTGTAAAAGCATATCGAGGTTTGGGCCGGCGGGGTGAGCTACAGGCCACATTCTTTATGTTTTTCTTCTTGAAATTCTGTTCCTCCCGTTCAGGCGGTTTAGCACAAAAATCGAACTCTGGCACCGGCGGTAATTCCTTGTGGAAACACTTGTGATCGGTGAGCCTTCTCCACTTTACGCCACCGTCCTTTCTCAGGAAATCATCAGGTGCATGCAAGGGAGTCTCTGCATATCCCATTGTTTTGTGAAGATGCTTCCGGCTCGATGTCAGTATGAACGTATTTGGTTCAACACGTTCTACATCCGGCTTGGCAGGCTTAACAGCTTTCCGGGCCTTAGATATATAAAACTCGGGTTTTTTCTGTTCGGCGGATTCTGTCTGCACAATGTTGTAAATATTCTCGTCATGGTGAGTGATGAACACCAACGACATATTTTCCGAACAAGTTTGTTGAATATTGAGTTACAAAATATAATTAGAAATGATTGTAGCAAACAAGCAATTGTCAACTATGTTTGGGGGTGACTGAATAATCGATTAAACAAGTGGATTTATTTCTTATTGCTAGGAAACACCAAGTTGAATCTGGGTATACATATTTTCTTATGTTGTTGTTTCGATTGTTCTTGTGAAAAATATATGCGTTATATTCATCCGAAATAGGTGATACGGTGTCACGATTAACCAAGTGCAAACACCTCACCTGGAATGAAAGGGATTCAATTTCAGAGAAAATATAGCAGAAAACATGAACCAATTCTGAAGATATCTCTAGAAACTGTTCGATCTTTGCATTTTGTTTTGTAGGCGATTCGTTTCTAAGACAATTTCTGTATTGTGTGGTTTCAAGGAATTAATTTATCGATCAAAAATTTATCTAGAGTTTAATGGCGGCAACTCCATAATTTGAAGTTGTGTAGAAATACATTAATTAACAAATTATTTGTTAATTACAACTAAAAGATAGGTTACTAGAAATTAGTAGAAAAGTTACAATCTTTTTTTTATATGATGTACGTCCCTTGGACTTACGGTCGGGATTGAAACAAACTAGGTAAGTCTTTTACACCATTTATTGCCGCTCAACGTTTCGGCTTACTATTCCACTCCGAACTAAAACTAATGACGACATCCCTTTCAAACTGTTTTGATGTTGTTACCTTCACCGAATCCTGGCTACATCATGGGATTTATGATGCCGAAATTATACTCCAATCCTGCCAAATTTTTCGTGGGGGAGGAGGGGGAAGTTGTACCGATTGCATACAAGACCCATTTAAATTGTACTCTTCAATCAATTCCTACTTTTTGAACCAATCTTAACGTAGAGCTGTGACTCTTAAGATCTCCTTTTCCTTAAAAAACTCATATCTTCTCACTGACTATATTTCTCCTAATTCGTTCAACTGTTTTGACGGCAATAGACAGAGTTCTTTTGAAATCTTAATACTTTATCTAAATCATATCTCTGATATATGAACGCCTTGGACGGAATTCTTTTCCTTGGCGATAATGACGATGACTACCTTCCCAACGGTAACCTTTCATCCTGTGAATTTCAATTTCTGGATGCATGCGCCTCCTTGGGCCTACACCAGGTGAGTAATGCCAGGAACGTCTTGGGTAGGCAGTTGGATCTTATTTTCCATTCTGACTCAACTAACATAATAGTTGAACCAAGTTCTACTACCTTATCAACTGTTAACTCCTATCATCCCCCCCCTTTTCTCATATCGGCATGTTATGAGTCTGAAAATATTCGCCGGTGTGACGAATCGAACCTCCATTTTAACTTTAAAAAGGCAAACCTTACGGACTTATCAAATAGACTAGCTGCTGTTGATTTTGGAGCCCTGTTCTGTAACGATCACATTGATGCAGATGTTAACATATTCTACATCAAGGTCTTCGAAGTGATTGCTTACTGTGTACCCTGTGAGCGTCAAAGAATATCTCCCACGTCACCTCCATGGTTTAATAGAGAGGTGAGAACGCTAAGTAACAGAGGGAGTCGGTTGTGGGGGAGTTTTCTCAGAACCAGGGACTCGTCAGAACACCAAATGTTCCGCTCTCTATGAAGAATATATTATCAATATTCGGGATAAACTTTATAGTGATCCACGCACCTGTTACAAATTTGTTAACATTAAGAGAAAAGTTGACAATTATCATACAACTATGTCTTTAGATGGGCTTTCTAGCAGTGACACGTATGACATTTGTAACATGTTTTCCACACTATTCAAAAGAGCGTTTCGTCCCCCCGACTTAGAAAAACTCCTGTTCATAAAAAAGGCAGTAGGAACGATATTTCTAATTACAGAACAATTGCTAAATTCTTTTGCATACCCAAACTGTTGGAATCTATAGTTCATTCCCAGTTGTCTCCACAATACAAAAATGTTCTCTCGGCTGCTCAACATGGTTTTGTGTCGGGCAAGTTTACCACCACAAACTTGCTTGAATTTACTTCTAATATAATTACAGGCTTTAGTAATAATCTATAAACCGACTGTATTTATACAGATTTCAGAAAAGCTTTCAATAAATTGTTGCATTTCTTAACTCTGCTCAAGTTACATAAACTGGGGTTCCCGACTTTACTCTTGGACTGGATTCGCTCGTATCTGTCCAAAAGATGCTATCAAGTGCTTTTCCGGGGTTGCGATGATTATAAACGTCACCTCTGGGGTACCGCAGGGCAGTCACCTTGGCCCTCTTATTTTTTTTTTCCTTTCTACAGATGATGTTGTGCATCTTTTGAGACGGTCTAAAATTCTAATTTATGCTGACGACATGAAAATCTTTACCTATATCAATGATATTAGTGACTGTATTTCTCTATAGGAAGGCTTTTTAACTTTCTATTTGGAAGCTACAGTAATGGGACCGATTTTTCGAATTGAAAATTTCGACATATCTGCACGGTTCGAGGTCCCCAGAGTCCGAATCCATCGTTTTTAGAGAGATGTCTGTGAGTGCGTTTGTACGTACATTCGTTCGTACGTTCGTGAAATTGAAAATAGACCCATACTATTGCATCTTTTTTTACTTTTTCTTATGTCTTGATATACGCCTCAACCATAGAGAAACCATCAACTAGAGATGTTCCAGTTCCACACAAAAAAATAATAATAATAATAACAGTCAAAAAGCTTACTTGCTTTGAGTGCCCCTAATATAACTCTAATATCTCTCATTTACGAATTTTAGCATTGACTCGATGGCGCTCCCTCCTAACCTCGATCTTTGTCATCACAACTCACTCACTCGACCTCTAGGTAATGATTGCTCTATGCCTTAACTATTTCGAAGTGCCTACATATAGCGCAATTAATCAAATAATAGAATATTCAGTTGCCAGATTTTTTTTTCCAATTTACCTACAAAATTCACCTAAAAAAAATTCCGCATAATAAATAAATCAAT
Source organism: Dasypogon diadema (assembly GCA_006980735.1). Classification (NCBI taxonomy): domain Eukaryota; kingdom Metazoa; phylum Arthropoda; class Insecta; order Diptera; family Asilidae; genus Dasypogon; species Dasypogon diadema. Next base: position 11,853 of record QYTT01095191.1, read on the forward strand.
AAAGATTTGAAGTGATTCAAAGCACAGAAGAATACGTGAAGCATTGGAGTGGCCAGATAAATTGGCGAGAGTTGAGATAAGGAAAGCCCTTGATAAGAGTAATTAGCGTTGAAAGATATAAAGGGATACATTAGTTGGCTCAATACCTATAAGTGTGCAGGGTGCTACTGATAAAGTGGTTCTGAAGTTTTGTAATGGAGAATTCCAAGAGATTTAAAAATCGCAACAAAAGTCCCAAGGCAGGTTTTCGTCGTAGTAAAGCAAATGCGAGGGAGCGCAATCGAATGCATCAATTGAACGAAGCCTTCGATCTTCTAAGAAAGCATATTCCATTTCAGCAGCATTTTCTTAATAGCAGAGGTGAGCCCAGCAGATTGTCTAAAATAGAAACACTTCGCCTGGCTAGGAATTATATAAAAGTTTTGGATGTTGCTCTCAGTGAAAATCAATCGCTTCCTTTGGATGTGTTTTTGACAATTCTAACGAAAGGTTTGAGCCAATCGACCTCGAATTTGATTCGATCGAGACTTAAAATTGACAGAGAACTAGTGGAAAGCCTGCTGGGGTTTGGTGATGAGCCCACTGAACATGTGATCTGTGGTGAGATGCCAACTTTGTACGGTGACTGGTGCATCAGTTCCGGTTTTGAGAAGAATGAAAGTGTCGATTGTTGCTATGAGCATTGTACTGAGATGTAAAATAAATAGTTGATATTTGAAAAATTTTATTTTATTTTCTCCTTTACTTTGGTGGACAACTTTTTTCTCTTAAATTGTGTTTTCCTATCTACTTAAGCCTACAAAGGATAGAAAATTGCATGTTACTACGTGTTTATATTAAAGTTATACAAAAATAAGCATTGGGAGCTCGGCGGATAACGTAGTTTTTCATATTCATTATGTCCCGGGTTCAATTTCCACTTTTGCCTAGCAACATCGGCAAGTTTTCGCCCCGAATTACTACAACAAATCTGTTCCGAATCAGTTCCTCTTTACTAAGCTTTTAGGGAGTTTCAGCTGGACTGGTTTAGAGGCTGAAAAAAAGTCTGACCTGCCACTTGCACTTTTTTATATAACAATTTCCATTGTTTGAGCTTTGAAATCAAAAGTAAGGTATTAGTGAGACCAACATCTCTAATTAAGTCGCTAAGGCTAATGCCATACTACAGTTGGTTTCGTACCGGTGGACGTATTATGCTTGTCGGAAACGTGGTTCGTCCGTATCTGTTTCAGTTGGTGCGTATAAAATCTTTCATCAAGATCGCACCGTAGGAGGTAGTGAGCTAGTTGCAATTCTCGTTTGAGCCTGGCTTTGTGTACTCATCATTGAAGGAGCTGCAACTGATTTATGAGCAAGTTTTTGACGTGAGTAATGTTCTATACTCCTACGTAATATTTGTTAGTGATTTCAATAAAAATGTTTTGAGTTCAGACTGCAGACAGCTTCTTAGTTCTTAAGAGTCGTAAGTGGGTCTTTGCTCATCAACAGCGCTGAAACCATTAATTTCTCAGGTGAGGAGGCGGCAACACTTGTTGATATTTTCCCTACAGCAAATTCAAGCAAAATTCTATTTTTTAATTAACTCTCTCTAGCAGGGAGTTCACGCTAGCCCGCACGACTGAGCCTCCTTTGTTGGCGTGGGTTCGAATCCTGCACAGGACACGGCTATTTATCTACTTGCGAAGCCACTGAGATATTGTACAATAATAATTTCATGTTAAAAAAATTGTGGATCACTTGCAACATTTACCAGGTTAAAATTTCCCCATCTCCTCTTCCCTAATTTCCTTCCGCCTAAGCTGTGCTGTGTGCTCATGGTTGTCCCTTGAGCTTAGGCAGTATCGTAAAAAAATTCAGCGCACAACTTGATTTATAATAGTATATATTGATATATAAATTGCAAAGACTTTATCGCATTACCACTGACGCTCTTACGACAGAGGCTTAGAATCTCACCTGGATTTTGGGTTACTCAATAACTCACCCAACGAAATCAAATTGAATTTTTGAAACGAATATTTTCGAAAAGTATATGCCAACACGCACAAAACTTTAAGGTAAGAATCCTCCCTGGTTTAACAACAGAATCTGAAGCGTTATTAGAATTCAATTTCCATAGTGTGTCCATTGAAGAGATTTTAAGGACTGTTTCTGTCATTCAGTGTCAATCTCAAATGGCAGATAGCATTTTTGCTCGCTTCTATTAATTTATTCTCTCTTTTATTTTTCTGCACCTCACACACATTTCCAAAACATTTATTTCCTCCTTCAATTTTTGCCGAAAAATTTTTTAAATGGCAGGCTATGGATTACTTTCTGCTGAAAACTTACTCATTCCCTGGTAATTCGGTTCTCGATTACATGCATGCCAGATTCTATGCAGAGCTCCGCAGGGATCTGTCCTCTCTCCAACCCTTTTCTTTTTATCTACTGACGATGTCTTCATGTCTGCAATTTTCTAAAAAAATTTATGATGTATCTTATTCGATGGATTGGACTGCTTGAGGATAATGTGTTCAGGATTATTCCTTAACGAAGAGAGATTTCAAGCAATTTTCATCTATAAAAAAAACTTGTCTTTGTGATACTGGGTGGGATTGCTATCAACTGCTGTTAGGAACCTGAGTTTACTTATACACGATACTCCATCTTGTGAGCAGCACGTCATGTCAGTTCGATAATTGGCAAAGAATATAGGGACCTCCAGAGCCTAAGGCCTTCTGCTCCCTTTCTTATACAGCTAACAAGACTGAAATTAGTTATGTGTCTTCTTATCCCTTTAATAACTTCTGGAGTGCAAGTTTACAAGCGCTTCGATATCGTATCTCCTCAAAAGGTGAATGTAGCGTACAATTCCAATACAGCTATGCTGTATATGTGAAATGTAAAGGAAAAATATATATGTTTGTGATGATGAAGAACTAAACGTCGCCTTTATGCCCGCTGACCCCCTCGAACTTCCCCACCCCGGGTCGAATTTTATTTCAGCCTAGGCGAGGGATCAAATAGGGACGTCTCACAATCAGGCCACCGGACGTCATAGGGTGGTTGGGGCAAGGGCCAAGGGCCAAGGGGGAGTCTCCGCCATCGGACTCCCCCCACAGTTAAGCAGGTAGGAGAGCGGGGGCCCCGCAGCTGGGCTTCCCTTTCCCCAAATTTTTTTGATATATCGGTTTGTTTTCTTTTTTTTCTTATTTCTTTCTTTTGCTTTCTTATTTCGTTTTTTTCTTTCCTTTTTGTTTTCTCCCGCTTCGCTTTCCTTCCTCCCTTTCCTCCTTCCTGCATCCTTTCCGGCACGATGTTTTTTGTCAATGGGTATTCGGAGGAGGCGGCCCACCTGAACCCACCCCACATCCCCGCAAAGCTAGTCGGCAAGCGTGCCCCTCTGAGGCATCTGGGCTCGGGCATCCAGGGAGCGACTGGACCAGGCCTGGGAACTCCAGAAGCGAGCCCTCAAGGAAGACTTCGACATGGATACTCGTCTCTCATTAGGACGAAGTCCATGGCGTGGCTCCTGAGGGTGAGAGCCCATCCTGACTTTCATCAGCCTCTCATCAATAACAATAAAGTGGATGGAAATCTGTGAAATAAACAATTCCATTCACCTATAAAGCGTTGAACAAAGAACGATAACATCAAGTATCGATTTTCTGTAGCATAGACGTAATGTTCTCTGTCATCGCGATTTCTATGGGTATTTTTCCGAGTAAGCTTTTAGTCTGGTACTGACTATTATAGAGTACCCTGTACACTCATATCATGTTCCTCTGCTAACGTCGCACATACACTTTGCAGAGGAATATAGAGCAAGCTACTAATGCATCAGGTAATTAATGCAAATAAGAAGAGTGGGCGAAAGAATACAGCCTTGCGGTGCTTCGGCGTTAGCCTTTTACGGACCAAAGTTAATGTTATCCAGTGTTATACAAATTTAATGGTTACAGATTTTCAAATTCATTTTAAAATAAGATTTGAATTGAGACTATGTACAGTGAAAATCTTTAGAATAATAAATTATCTTTCGCTTTATTTGCGAAATAAATATATATAATTAAATTTAAATACAACTAAGTTCAAAATCCAACAAACTTGGTTTGTCCCCCTTTTGCTATGATATGCCCGGCGGTTTTATGTCGCAACTCACAGTCAATGTAAGCCAGTGTTTTTCCAACCTTAACAGTAGTAGCGTCAATAATCACAGAATCCCCTTCTTTGGCGCCTTTGAGATAGCTGTAAAACAAAACTAATTTATAAATGCATTTAAGAAACAAAAAGTCAAATTTACCTAACATGTAAATCCACAGATACGCCTGGGTGAGCATCTTTGGTCATAAGAGCGTAAGTAGTAACATTATCAATCAGTGTTGCAATAAAACCACCATGTAGGCCTCCTCCTCGGTTTAGGTGTTCTGGAGCAACTGTAAACTCAGCGCAACACTTACCATTTCCACCACCAGTAATTTTCACCTTCAAATTTAAATTTCCTTTATATGAAATTTGGTGCTAAATAATTTACAAAAAAAAGTTACAATTTCAGCACTTATTCACCCTTTTTCTACGTAAATACACAAATTCCTCAAAAAAACTGTAATTAACATACAGCTTTCTTGTAAAATTTCGAATCCTCGTGTTTTTTTAATTTAAATTGGGCCCACGTACGCATATGTACGTTATTGTACCCGCGTTCTGAGAGCGTTTTTAAATTTGTACAAAGGTGAAATTGCAATTTCGACGGAAATCCATTTTAATCATAGTGGTGACACCTCTAGTCACTGTGTTTTACTAGATTTTGTACCCAATCCTAGTGCAAATTCGGAAAACTAGAATGACTTGCAATTTCTACTATTGTGAATATTACCCAACAAGTGCTAGATTTCTCGGCTTTTCAGCACCAAATGACAGCTGTCAATTTGGTAAAACGATAACGTGCCAATTATCTAAATAATAAACAAATTTACAAACTGTGGAAGTGATTAAAGTTCGAGAAACAGTATTCTGTGACTTGTTCAATTTGTTTTAAGTTTAAGATTAATGAACAACGAGGATGAAAAGGGTTATTTTACCTTGCTCATAACACTATCAAAGCCAGTGGATTTCACCATAAAATCTGATATCATTTTAATAAAATCGACACCTTTTTTGCTAGCCATTCTTTAATTAGTGGATAAACTGTCTAAAACTAATTAAAATCCTGTTTAAATGGTTATGAAACAGGTCGATCTGTACTGTCCGTAACCGATGGAAATTCACAACTAGAGCAATGGAACTTAAGGAGCTTTCCCAATTACGATTGTGTCATTCCATTTACAAACCATTTTCACTAACTTCATGTGGAAGGGAATTTGCTGTAATTGGACCGGAAAACTTTTGTAGTATTCTGCGACCGTTTTATGAAGCAGAATTTTCTCCCGATTATTCTCTTAAGGTAGAATATGTAAATGCTTCGAAACAGCGACCTTCAGCAAGTTGGAACGATAAATTTGATGTAAAGTTAGTTTATTACGAAAGCACAGCACTAGAGCGGCAAAATATCACATTAGATCCTCTCTATGCCAGCGATTTTGCAGAAACCCCACCGGAGCCTCAAATAACTGCGATTTGCAATGCGCCGCAAGAAGTTTTCGAAACAGCGATAATCGCTGTATTATCAAGTTATGGTGTCTGTGAGTTAAGAACAAAGTTGCATTTGAAAAGATCCTGGGATGATATGGTGATGCGTATTAATGAATTGTGGCCAACTATTTTTAATTATGATTTACCCCGTAAATCTGGAAACTTCCAAAAAGCCAGCAATTATGTGAATGACTTACATATAACAAGCTGCTGCTGGTCTGCAGCCCCTAAGCGTAAAAATTGCTGTGGATTTTATTGCTGCACAGCTTCTGGGTGGATAATTTCTCTGACTATTGAATTACGTAGTGCGAAATTTAATCACAAAGTAAATTCTGGACTCTATAAGATAAACAGTCTGAAATCCTTTGCGGTCAAAGTAAAAAACAAGACAAACTTGTTCCTGATAGCAAGCGACATAAGCGGAATTATTAAACTTTACAAGGAAGAAGGGAGCGAACTAAAAGAGATCAAAACTTTGTGGGGTAAACAGGATAATATGCCTTGCCAACAGTTTGAAGTACAAGTCTGCACGAAATCCAACAATGCTCTTATCGTCACAACTAAAGCTGCTCACTTTTTAGCCTTTCTACTGAATGCAGAGGGAGATTTATTGGACAAATGCAGTCAGTATATGGGAGGGGCTCAAATTACAGGTAAATATTTTCTTCAAAATTTTAGTTTATTTTTAAAACAGTGAGTTCGTTTTCAAAGTACCAGACAGGAATTAATACCACCCAACAAAATCGCAATTTTTATTCATTGCATGATTTGTCTCTGGGTAAATCATTTCGAAATTGAAAACAAGAATAGAAGCTATAATTGGTTTAAACCAATTGTGTTAAACTCTAGAAGAAAATAAAGTAATGAGTACGTAATGTCCGCGGTTGACTTTCAAAATCTGCAGGCCATCCTACTATCTGCAGCCTGTGGACGCAGTCTTAACATGGCAAGGAAAAAGCTTTTAGAAAATATAATTATAGAAAAATAAATGAAAAAGAATTGTATGTTAAAATAATATTTAGAATACTTGTAGTAACTTTTGTATTGAACAATTTTGTAGAACAGGAAAGCTTTTGTGTTAGAATAGAGATGATAAGCTTCAGTTCTTACAGTCAACTTCTTGTTCCAGGGTGCAGATCGTGTTAGAAAGAACGATTATACTTTGTCCAAGCCATTCGAAAATGTATTCGGCCTGAGGGCTCCATCAGACGGTTCGCAAAACTTATTAAACACACATTCTCTCTTTGGCTTTCCTATTCTCTCTTTTTATTTTTGATATTGTTTTCTTTAGAGTTTTCTCGCATATATTCTCTTTATTTCTTTTTTTCTCTTTCCTTTCCTTTTTCGCATTTTTAATAGTTAATATTCGAATTATATTTATAACCGATTAGTGTACAAGTGTACGGTATTTTATTAAAGTCGCGCACCATTACCATTACCCTAGAAAATTTAATATGTAAAAATATAAGTTTGTGTAATCTTTGTACAGCTAATAAAGCATCATTACTAACTTCCCATTTGGAAGTTATTGTAATGGGTCGAATTTTTTGAATTGCAAATTTCGACATATCTCCACAATTCAAGGTCCTTCCATCTTTTCTAGAGAGAGTCTTTGTGTGCGTATGTACGTACCTTCGTACGATCGAGAGTTTTTATTTCGTCTTGGATATCGTGAAACACAAGACGAAATGGCCAAATGGGAAGTTGGCAGTGTGGGTAGACCAGTCGCACCCAGTTTATTATTATTACGTCCTGGACCTGGAAAAATACTACTTTCTTCAAATATTCCCACCATCTAATGCGCCGTTCACTGTGGCACCCACCTCCAAGCTCTTCCAAATATTTATAAAGATCTTATCAGACCCTTTTTTGACTTGACATACCTGCCTTCTTTCTTGGCAAATAGGATTCAATACGGAGTTATTCGCGTTGCGATGCGTCCCATCTCTGTTCTTGCTATCAAAGCTGAACCCAAACTCTCTTGTAGAGAGACTAGAATTGCTATACATGTCCTTAAATAAGAAAAACATCCAAATCTCCCCAATATTGAGGAGCTAGCATCGCTGATCCAATGGAGCAATCTTAGATAATCATTTATACCTACTACACACATTCACCCACCCATCTCCTCTTCTTTCCTTAGCAGCTTCATTGACTTCAACCTACTATGCTCTATAACTAGTCAAAAAACACAACTTTGAAGCTCGCTCAGTTCCACATTCTTATCAACACTCATTACGAAAACTTCTCTAGAATGTTCAATCTCGGCTTGAAGACAGAGTTACAAAGAATTTGCGCCATCATTGATCTCGAAGGCCTCTTCTACCCAAAGTTCCCTTGTCAATTTTTCATGTAATGCTTCAAGCTCTTCTCCTAATCAAAAAGCGTAATGATAATGGAAAATATCTCATCTATCAGGTAGAAAATTGGTTCTTAACTATTTAATCACCTATCCTTCTCGTGCACATTCTCTTGACCTTTAAATTAATTCCATTGAGTTTCCCTTCTAGCACAGAAGGCGCATTTCTCAGCGTGAAGTTAAGAAAAATTTACCCATCTCCGCACAAGCGTTCACACAATCAACAGAAAGTGTTAAGATTGGGCTCCCCGACAACCATGCAGGACAGGTAACTATTAAGAAGGTTAAGCCAACGATAAGATAAAAGGAGCAATTAGTAAGCGTAGCGTAGAAGGAATTGACAAACACACCAGGAACCTAGATGATAGAAGAAAGATGAGATTTTAAGACATGCTTAAAGACACTCAAATCGAAATTCTCCATAATACAATTGACAGTTATACACATGCGATTAATGGACTCATGCCTCCCATAATTAGTCCTTGAAGGGTTCACACGTAGAGGGGGGCACCTTTCAAATTATGAATTCTAAACCTAAAAGATACCTTCCCCCGGAGGTCCGGAGAGTTAATATTAGAATTTAATAATTGATGGACAAAAACAATGTCAGCAATTTTACGTCGATTTTCTAAGGGATGCAAATTGATCAGCTTAAGGCGTTTATGATAAGGCGGAAGAATCCGGGGGTCATTCCAAGAAAGATCCCTAAGAGCAAATCTAAGGAAGCTAGGCTGAACAGACTCTATAAGGCTAATGTGGACAGCACAGAGATGCATATTAAAGAAGAGATTTCACGGACGAGTTATACAAAGTTAGTGCAACCTAAAGGTCAGAAAACTCCCTGGACCAGTATGGTTAATATGAGAGATGAAATCCAATTTCGAATCCAAATTAACGCCCAAATCTTTAACAAACTGCACTGTTGGCGAAAGTGTAGTCAAACATAAAAGGAGCATGGCCTATAGAGAACGACATGATCTCACATTTATTTATGTTGAGCTCCAAATCATTAGGGCAACACCAATTGTAAAAGATGTTTAGGTCCATCTGAAGAGAAGCGCAGACATTAATATCGCTTATAAATGAAAAAATTTTCATGTCATTAGCATAGATTAACACTTTGGAGTGTTTTAAGAGATATACAATTTCATCAATAAAAATGATGAAAATAAGGGGGCCAAGATGATTTCCTTGAGGTACGCCAGATGTAGCCTTTATGACTCTCGAGCGGGAACCGCGGAAAAGTGCCTGGTAAGATCTCTCAAACAAGTAGGATCCAGGATTCAAATTAAGAACGTCACTTTTGATCTACACACCAGGAGAATCTTCGTCCACTTGGTCCAGTTACAGAAGGCAATGGAAACAGGAATATGTTGACTCCATTGCGCAGAATGTCCTTCCTCCTCATGCAAATAATATCCCCCCGATATACCTTTAGTAGGTAAGTCCTTCATTTAAAACCTTTCCTCCCTGGATCCACAAATGTTATCACCTTCAAACTTTATGTTTTTTTTTCTTCCTTTTGTAAGGCACAGGAGGGGTGGGGGAAGGGAGGGGAATTATATCTCTTTTATTTTTGTTCTGATGGAATTTTTTTAGAACACCTGTTTTTTGTACAACTGATAATTTGGACATCAACAGATGATAAACAGAAGTTTTATATAGGAATTAATACAAACTGCGACTTGTGGATTAGGGCCTATTTACATTAGGTCATCAATATATTTATGGGCGCTAAATTATTGCCTGCACACGAGCGTCAACTGATCAAGCAATGCCACTGATTAAGATAAATGTGTTTTAGTCGATCTTTTTAAATGTTTATAATTCGATTGCCGAATTGAACCCATCTGTAGTTAATTGGAGCGTACAGGTGTAAAATAAGCAACTGTTCGAATTTTATTATTAATCTAGATAGTATAATAGGATTAGTGAAAATTGTAATTGTCAGGAGAGAGAACTATGTGGCCACAGTGTAGGATAGGGTAATTCACTACACTCCACTTTCAAAATACAATCATAAAAATAAAATATTATAACCATATTTTTATTGTGATTTTCAAATATCTTACAAGTTTCACTTTTATACCATTTACTTTCTCTTTTAAAGGTATTTCACCGTACAAGCCATTCCAGTATTTTGTTGTTACGTTATGCGGAAACCTCGAACTTGTAACAGTTACTTTCTATGACCAGAAATTGATGTTCAGCGCCTCGAAAGTATCTCACAATATAGACAGCAAGTATCACATTTTGGGGATGTGCCAAACTTTAAACAAAGTAGCCTGGATATTTGCACTATATCCAACGAAATATGTTGACTATAGGGAGAAAAACTTGTGCATAATATCAGTCTGCGTTTGCAAAAATGGGGATCCTCTTGAGATATTGAAGAATTGCAATGCATTAAATATTGAAGATTACGCTGATTGTGCAGAAGTCATACGAACTTCAATTGTAAACAATAACCAAATAGAATATTATGAGCAATACAATCCAGAACCTGTACAAATTAATGATTGTTTTCTAAACAGATTGCGAATTCGGCTGATAATCGCGCAGAGCTTATTGCTATATAATCGGTAAGTAAAAGTATTTCATTTAAAATAGTAGGAATTAATGTAAAACTCTTTGTTAAGACGGAAACGAAAGCAGAAAGGGGAGTGTTCAGAATTTGAGATTCAAAGCATTACCAGCACTATCAAGGCAATTCTTATTTACAAGCGATTAAATCACTTGGCTGAACTGGAAAGTTTATCTGAGTTTCAGAAACTTTCAGGCATGTGTTTGAGAAGAGCCCTAACACAATACCTAAAGGAGGATTGTAATCAACAATTCAAAACCATTCGAGATATATTAATTCCAGTTATTGAATCGTTACTTGAGCGAACAGAAAAACTTTTCGAAGGAAAAATGGAGAAATGCTTGTATTGTGGAGAAGTTACTAATTCAGAGACAGCAATGTGTACAGCTCAGCATAAAATGAAAAGGTGTTGCATTTCGTATGTGCAGGTATTTTAGTGAATATCGTGATTTAATTAGAGTAACTTAAACTAATTGGTTTTCAGATACCTTTATTGTCCGGAAATCGTTACTGTAAGTATTGCAAAGAGGTTTCTCTGGAGGATGAAAACTTATTGAGAGAAATTTTAGTTCCCAACGAAAAGGTGCAATGTGCGTTGTATAGTTGTCCATTAGTAGATGTATCTAAAATTGTTGAAAATTAAATGTTTGATGTATCTCACCCCTTTTTACTGCTTGAATATTCGACATTACATATTTTCGAGTATTTCGAATTGTTTTTTGATTTGAGTGGAGGTTTTTCTTAACACGTTTGTTGTTACTTCTGTTATAGAGGTTTGGTTTCGTGCTAGCGTTAACAAGTAATTTTCATTTTCTCTTATTTTAGCATTGATCTGAAACCCCGAATAAACTGCGTTGTAGAGTTCCGATAACCTCAAAAGGAGCTCTTTTAGAACGGTTTAATACATGATTACCACTACGTTTATGCAGAATTACATTGTTCTGCTTCATTTCAACAACTCTGTGTAACAACTCTGAACTTAGGGTTTTACAGTAGTAGTTGTGCTCTATAGTTTTTTTACATACTTCATTTATCTTTTCCAAAAACAGTTCAAATCCATTAAGTTGGAGATAATACGTACTTAAATCATAATAAA
>QYTT01095191.1:32818-51060 GCA_006980735.1 Dasypogon diadema
AATTTCTCGCGTCGGTATTTTATTTGTTGGATGTATGTAATTACAATTTGTACAATTTTCTCTTTATGTTTAATGTCATCTTTATTTAAAGTAAACTCCATGTGATTGGGAGTTTTGTTTGCGGTTCAAAATATAATCCATTAGAGGTATAGCATTATTAATACGCGTCGTTCATACAGGGGGGTGTAACGAAGTGAAATTTCTGGTTGGGAAATAAATATGTTTACTGAGTTTACTCCCACAGTTGAGTAATTCCTCGATCAAAATAAGTAATATTGGACAAGGTAAAGAAAAAAAGTACAGTGTGATCCAGGAATTGAACCTCGTTTTCCTGGTTGAGAAATCTCCGCCAGTAACTAAATTTTCTTTGCGATATGATTCGCACGAGAACTTACAATCGGGAACATATGAGCTGCGCTCTAGCCAAGCAAATAGACCAATCTGGGCCTCTCCCTTTCCGTCCTTCCGAAAATTATCTCCCAGCAGCAGTAGTAGAAATGAGCAAGACTTGTTCTGCCACTTAGTCACTCATTTGCCTGGTCGTTCTCAGCGTTGAGCGGAAAGGTCTAAGGGAGAGGGATAGCTTCTTAAATTAAGACAGGTTAAGGGCAAAATATCTGCTCGGGCTGAGAACGTGGGTTGAGCGGAAAACTCTAAGGACTTGGCTCTGTAGTATAAGCAGGTTAAGGACAGTATATATACTCGGGCTGAGAATGCGGGTTTAGCGGAAAAGTCTAAGATTGTAGTTACTTAGCTGTAAGGAATCCTGTACTAGTATTAGGATAGTTTTGTGTAAGGCATACTAAATTGATAGACTGTAACCACAATAAAGTGGATTTAGAGAGTATTCTTGGCTTTGGACTCTTACTCTGTAAGTCGCTGACCATTCTCCATTGAATCTACCCAGGCATCGCTATTATAATTGCAACATTTCCCATCACCGTACCAACCAGAAAATCGCATTACGTTGACGGCCTACTTAACGAGTTACCGCACCCGGGAACAGCGTTACAAGCTTGGTATCTTTTTTACATTGACAACGGCTTCGGCTGTGCTTAATTTAATATTCTCGCCAAATTTCTAGTCACATAATATGATTGCGCATGAATTTAAACCTCAGAAAAAACCTTCTAATAAAAATTGTTCCAAAAGAGTTATCTTACAGTCTGCTGAGTCGACTAAAAAAAACTGAGAACGATGTCCCTTTGCTATAGGAATGTAAAGAGAATAAGAACCAAAACTAATAGCATCTTACAGCCCTCGCTTTCGAGCTGTTTTGATGTTATTGCTTTCACCGAAACCTGGCTGCATCATGGCCAGGCTTCCACGTTGCATAACCTTCTGACCAGTCCTAACAAATCTTTCGTAGAGACAGATATATTTACTTCGAAGCTAAAGGAGACCGTGTATTGATAGCGTGTAAAACATTCCTAAATTGTACTCACTAAGCGTTTCTCCCTTTTTAAAGGAATTAAGCTTGGAGGTTGGAGCTTTTAGCTCTGCCAAAAGCCATCTTAGCCGGCATTCGCACACAATGTGCTCCGCCAACTCAGCATCCTCCAGACACAGCCTGCACATATCATCCTCCACGATATCCATCCTTTTGAGGTGATGTCCGAAGCTACCGTGCCCAGTAGTCAACGAAACTGACCAATGGAATGTTCCTCGCTCCATGCTTGGAATAGAACTTTCCTTCTGGTCGTTTCGCACGACAGTCTAATTGCCATTTGCAATGCCCGATTCCCTAATTCTGATATATAGTAATATCATGTTCCATCATTGTTACCATCGTTACCCTAACTCAATCTTGTACTCTGTTATCTATATCTTAGTTAAAGCACCAGCAATTATTTTTCAATTTATTATAAATTCTCATGGATCAAGTTAAATTCAGACGTTAAGAGGCTCTTATATAATATGATGGAATAGCTGCTCTCTGGTGTGGTCGCAAATAACTGAAACTTCCCCAGATATACTAATTTCAGATGATATGATGAAACAAGTAAGAAGATTAAATTGCACTGTGTAAGATAAATTGCTGCCAATAAATGAAGAATTTAATTTCGCCTACTTCCTTCTATAGAATTTATATCTGAAGTCAAAAGTCACTTTGCTGTTCTATTTCCGCTTGTATAACTTTCGTTTTATGTGGGTTTAATATTGAAACTTCGCATAGCCAATTTGTAACCACTTTTCCAAAGTGGAGGGCAGTTTCCTTCAGTGGTAAACGAGCCATTAATTCCAGCATAAATCTTCCTCCATTGCCAGCTGTATCACCAGAATGTGTTCTGCAATTCCATTTTATTAAAACTGGCGTTGCTGCAACAGTGCTTCTCTCCACTATCCTTAAGTAATATACGTTTCTGATGTATTTGCCTTTTATTTCTTCCTCAAAATTAAGGGCTACCGACTACCACAACATTTGTAGCTGCAAGTCACACATTGACGCAGCTGGTAATAAATTTCCTGGATGCACCTGGAAACTGAGGATGCCAGCAGACCCTTTACTCCATCTTAAATTAAGAACAACTCAAAAAGATCCAACGCTGTATAAAATGATATATGAATTTTCTTGTAGGAAAACATTTTAAGCGGAGTCCACCTTGAGTGGTGTACTCTTATTCAAAACATGTCTCCTTATGTACATAATCTTGCGAGAGCAAACACAGAAAGACAGATCGGGCATGTTAGAAATGAATCTTCAATTTAGCGGACATTTTAAATCGAGCATATGACGACTGGATACATACAGGTCCCAGCTTGCGGGTACACTTTGGAGCGCCGTGTTAGGGATTCCAATACGTTTGCTTTTACCACCGCTAAATTTCGCAAACTTCCTTTAGTTTCCTTCTCTGAATATTCAATGAGGAAAAGCGCAAATGATAGTGATTGAATGAAAAATGAGAAAAGCGGGATGTGCAGGTTAAAATCGGTTCCTCTCAGTAAACACCCACGTCTGTCAGTGCCAGGGGTGTGCAGCAAGGCAAGCAATCCTCTTTAGAAAATTGCTCGCTGAATCAGGAGCAAACACATCGTCCCAGACTACTCCAAAGGGTAAAATAATGTCGGCGGTGGCCATCTAAGAGTGCAGCACTTTATTCCTTTAATTAGACCGAACACTCCAATGCAATTCACGCTGTATGCATTTCATTTAATTTGGTGTTCCCCACTATTTAACCCAAACCCCGGAATTAAAGAGGCGCCCTACTCTTTAAAAGTTATTAAAACTGCTGCTGAATCCAATTTTGTTATTAAATTATGGAGTTCGGGGGTGTATGCGTGTGTACAAGCCCACTGCACTCGCAAAGGGAAATGTATATCCGTCGTTCTATATATCCGAAAAAAGTTACCCTAATTAATTCGTTAATTCCGCTCTGTCGGGTGTGTGCTAAGTTTATTTTAAAAATGAAAGCATTAAATTAATTTACCCCCCTTCTCCACGTCATTCATAACAGAAACAGAAAAATTTGTTATTAAAAAAGGGATTAATTAGCGAGTCGACTTCAATTTCTAGCTGCAGTAAAATATCAGCTCAAGCTCACCATGCAGACAGCAACAATTTAGGTGAAAAGGCAATTGATATAATTAACAACCTTGTCGGCGGACAAAACCCATCATTTTTGGGAAAATAAACACATCCGGTAAACAAACCACGATTTATGATTGAAATTGGTTTTAGGTTTGGTTTTTATAATCTCAATAACCTTTCAACTTTGATTTAATTACATTTTAATATTTAGACGTAAATGATTTCCTTCAGAAGGTCTTTCTGATCTGGTGGACGCTGAGGCCCCAATTGATGGTTACTCATGTATTGCAATAAATTTACTTAACTTACTAATCTCTCACTAAAACATTAATCTTCTGGAGTAAGAGTAGCATTTAGCTGAAGTTAAGTAACAGTTGCTGTTCATATGGATCATGTAAACCTCAAAGTGAGACCATTGTAATGTTACATTACTTCCGGATGGCTACTGGACTGTGTACAATATCTTGGACTTATCTACGTGAGTGTGGGACTATGGATGGTAGTTTATTTGTCATGAAAGCCCACGACGGTGGATGAGCGAGCAGAGCCACACGTCTACAGGCTTTCTCCCCTGTGGGCTCGGGTTCGATTTCTGCAAAAGGTCCACAGTGATTTGTCTGGGTATCAGTGATTGAGACAATTGTACTGACGAGAATTGCGATTGTGAAGTCAACAGGAATGTTGCACACTAAAAATATTTTATGTCAAAAATTTTGGCTTACTTGCAACATTTGTTAGGTTAAAATTTCCCAACTTTTCTCTTCCCTAAAATTTTGCTCTGCCTGAAATACGCTGTGGGCATCATAGGGTTGTCCCGTGAGTATTCTTGCAAAAATATATATATAATGTGAAGATTGAACAAGATTTTTTATTTAAACAACACAAAAGTCTTCGTGATCTGGTGACCTTCGAAAGATTTGACGATGACAGGCCTACTTAAGTATTAAACAGGACACCAAACTGTCGCTCAAGGAAAAATCTTCAAATTCTGGACGTATTTTGACATAATTAGTAACTTGTTAGATTCAACTCTAAGGCATTAAATAGTTATGCATTACCACCGAAATTCTTGGAGGCTTTACAGCGTTATTTATTGAATATATACAATCTTTGTTTAACTATCTCTTAGTTTCCATTAGAATGGAAGAAGTCCCATCACTTTTACAAGCCTAATGGCTTTTGTTTTGTTCCGATGGAAGCCACCGTTTGCGGTAATAAGCGACGATTTTATACAGTATTTGCGTTCTTTGAGTTTATTAAATCGTTTAATTTTGTTAATTAGTCTGCTTTAAAAGTTATTGCCAATTTCAAAACAACTTTTCAGATGCTAAACTTGTTTTGTCTAAAATTGTACTTATTTAAGAAGAATGGCCTATTGATCTACTCTAACAATCTACCTTCCGATTTATAGACGGCTTCTTGAGAGTTCTGCCTTTCTTGAAGTACTATACGAAGGGCAATTAAAAAATTCGCATACCCAAATATTTTCAAGAAGCAAGCTGATTGTATCAGCAAAAGAAACTTTACAAATTTCGTGTAAATACCCGTACGCACTCAGAAACAGTTACGATTCAAATATCAGCACTCCAGGTGAACGGACGGAAAAGACAAGATGGAAAGTCGCGCTGTCATAAAATATTTTTGTTTGAAGAAGATATCCCATGATATGTGGGAGACATTATGAAATTCTGTTTCAGGATATTCAATGATTGCCGCAGGTGGTGGCACGGGTTCAACGCTGGAAGAACTTCAATTGAAGATGAAGATCGGCTTGGACGTCCACGTCTCCAACGACCACTGCGGACAATGTAAAAAAAGTCAAACAAAGTCACGGGCATTTCAGAAGGCTGCAGCATCCAAGGGAAGAGAACTGGAATGAAAAAGGTCTCTGCTCCTTACGTGCCGTGAATTTTGATGGATGCTCAGAAGAAAGCACTTTGTCGGATTTCATGGGAATGTTTGGCTTTATATAAAGAAGATCTTAAATGGTTTCTGCGACGTTTTTTTTTACGATGGATGATCCTTGAATTCACCTTTTTGATTTGGAGAATAAATAACAAATCATGACTTAGAAAAGCCTCTCGTCTTTTATTCTAAAAAAAAAATTCAAGGCTTTAAGCTCGGCTGGGAAGATTATAGCTTCTATATTCTGGGACGCGGTGGGGATCATCATAATTGACCACTTAGAGGAGCATAGGTCCTCATTACGCTGCTCAAATAAAGAGGTAGTGGAAAACGATCAAAGAAAAACGTCGTCATGGAAGGCTGCGTGCTGGGGTGGTCTTTCATCAGGACAACGCACCAGAACACAAGTTCGAATTTGCAATAACCGAGATTTGAGCTTCGTATTGATTGAACATCAACCGTATTCTCAGCCCTCAGCGACTTCCACCTCCTTCCTCGCTTGAAAGAAAAGCTCCGGGGCAGCAAAAAACTGAAAACACTTGTTCAATTTCTAAAAATTTTGGAAATTTAACGAGTACATATTTGTAGTTCTTGATCCCGTTCAAAAGGTCGGAAAGAAAAGTTAGAAACGACAAATTCAATCATCTCAACTTTTTGGAAGTCGATTGACAATAGTCACGATATTGTCTACGGTAATCGAGTCGAAGTTTTCGTACGGTCAATGAATAATAAAAGTGATATAAATTTTCTGTTGATTCATTGGCATAATCGTAATTAGTGAGATTTTATCGAACCACAATTATTGCAAAGTTATTGTTGTGGCATTGTATTCTAGAACAGGATTTACGTGCAGACGGAAGAAGAGAAATTATAGTAGTAATGTTGAAGATACAGATTTTTTTAAATATAGCATTTCCATTTTAATTGAAACCTTTTCCAAGTTAAATGAAACCTTAAACAAGTTAAGTTGCAAATGTTATTCCTATTGAGTTTCATTCAGGTTATACAAACTTTTTCTTTTAAATTGCTGCAAAATATTTTCATCCCAAAAATTTTCAACGTTTCTTTTTAAATAGACAAAGTTTCTTTTAAATTGTTCCTGCTTTCACTTAACTTGTTTAAGGTTTCGTTTAAATTGCCCTAGGTTTAACTTGGAAAAGTTTTCAATAAAAGTGGAAATGCTACATAATAGAAAATAATATACATTTTATTTCATTTTAAAACAATAAAAACTTAAAATATTTCTCGTTATATATATAATAACATAATCACTTTGTACGAAACCGAGTTATACGATTGCCGCGTTATATGTTTTATAATAGTTTTTTTTTATATAGTTTTACTTAATATTAACTATGCATTTTAAATTATTTTAGAAAATCACTTAGTTCTTAGTTTTTAGCTTCCAACCAGTCCTGTAAAGTACTTAAATATATTAGGGCTTGAATGCCAGTACAAGTACCAGTACTTGGACTTTCAAATACCCAGTACAAGTACATATTTTCTGATTTAAGAAAGCCAATATTTTTAGATTTTCACTTTGAACTTAAATCGTTGACACGTACAGATTACACGAAAGATACTTTACTTGCATTAATTTTATATTAACTTGTGGTACTTGAGCTGGATTTATGGTACTTCAGGTGGACTTGTGGTACTTGAGGTGGACTTGAATTACTTGAAATGTGCTAGAAGTACTTGAGATGGACTTGAAAGCATTTATACGAGTACTGGAACTTAAAATTTTTAAGTCCACTCCGATCTTGTACTGTATTTGAAATTTTTTAAGTCCTGGTACTAATACTTGTACTGGGATTAGTACTTGAAAGTTTACAGGTATGCTTTCAACCGATTTCACATAAAAAGAATAAAGAAGTCGTTATAGTCGTTTATAGTCTTTTAAATTTACGGACATATTTTGAAACCTATGCGATCAAAGTCTACAACTACTTGTATGAGAGATTACCTTTTTCCGATCGCTTAGAGTACTTTGGGTCGTTATTATCCATTGTAACACAGATTGGTGAATTCTCTGATTTGGTTCAGATTGTTAGCTAAGGTTAATATTAGATTGAAATTTAGAAATGTTAGGATATTAATGAATTAGTATTTGAAAATACATCCAGAACAACTACATGACAAAATAGAGGCGAGTTTTTAATACCTACGTCCTTATAGGCGTTCAAATTCAAATGCTCCATCGAATAATTAACTGTCGGTGTAGAGTACATCGGTTAAGAGGTTCATGCTTCCAATAGTTAGTTCTTGAAAAGTTCATATGCAAGATATGCAAATTGTAATCATATTTTACTCCGAAATTCCAAAGAGTCAATATTCGAATTTAAAATCTGGTGCCCGAAAATAATGTCGAAATCAATGCCGAAATCTTTAGGTCGCCTTACCAGTGTAATCAAATTGTCCAACTTAAGTCGAGGTGGAAGGATCAATTTTGGCCCCTTTATAATTATATAATAACTTGATTGCATTTCCCTGCATCTACCCTGCTATCCTTCATCGATTCATTTTTGAATTTAAAATACACTCTGATCCCTTATGTGGGGATGATCCGTCACTGATAAGAATTTTGTCAAACTTTTCGGTTGTTTTCACCATCTTGGTCCTGTTCTAGGGTTCCCGTTCTAGGTTCTAGGTTCGCGTTGCGTACAGAGTAGGACTCCACTGTCATCTTTCTAAAAACAGATCCCGGTTCCTTTAAAAATGCTGTAATTGGTCATAACGATTATAGTGTGAATTCCGAAATACCTAATTGCCACTTGTTAACAAGCAAAACCATTAGTAAACGCGATGGGACTCGTACTCCCGAACCTCGTTAATCAAGAGCCATTTTATTTGTACTTGAAATTAAATAACCCCACAATTTTTAAAACAAATTGCACATGATATACATAAATTGTGCCACAATTAATCCTATAAACGAGATTTTTATAAATTTTCATACATTGTCTTTCTTCCTATCAGCAGTAATCAACTTACGGCAATAATTCAATTGAGAAACGAGCTTTCATTTTATTTCACACAATGTCAGTATCTAATTTCCGGTGAAGTACATTTCTAATATGTGTTAGCCGGAGTCAGTTTTGTTTAGTTTGATTTTGCACTAAAAGGATGTTTCCAGACTCCGCTTTGCCATAGGGAACAAGCAGAGCTTCGCACTATTCTACATCCAGCTATTTCCGCCTTATGTTACGGAGGCGAATAAATTATATAATCTGATTACAAGGGGTCCAATATATCTTGTGTTGTTCTAAATTCTCACAAATTTTGTTATCAACTTGTAGAGGGACTGGGCGTCCGTTGCAAATATTTACAACCAAACTCACATAACGCACACCGTAGAGTGCCCGACAACCAAAAATGTCCAAAGTTTCCGAACAAAAGTTTTTGCCTTCCTACGTAGCCATGGTCGGTTAATGGGGAGATAGAAAACAAATTCCACAGCAATTTTTTCTTGTCGTCAGCCCTCAGCCCTGTGTGGGAATGTGTGTCGCATTTTATAGCTCGAACAATGTTTTCGGGGTTTACAATTCAAAAACTTTCCTGGCATTATTTATTTTGAGACACAACATCACCGGCCGATGTGCGGGGAAGGAACACCACGCAAAACCGAGGAAACGACACACAACTTGGGAAAATGGAGTAAAAAATTCAGGACGAGATGTACGCTTTTTGCAAGGAAGATACATGAAGCTCCTCTTTCCCTTACCTTACAGTGACTAGTCCTTGTGCAGTGGCCCGTCCATATTCGTTAATAATTGAACATTCGTAGCGACCGCCGTCTGCCTCGGTGACGTTTTTCACATACAAACTGCCAGTTAGCCCGAACTGATACTTGCCAGGAATTGCAGTAACCGTCCTCCCGTCCTTGCGCCATTTCACCTGTCAATGAAAGAGAAATAAATTAAAGGTTAACCTATTGTGAGACGACGGATTGCAGCCTCTATCAGAAATGGAAATCGTCTGCCAGGTAAATTTGCAATGCACATTTCCATTCCTAAGAGGCAGGGTGGGGCATTATACAATGCACTTTGAGCGATCCGACTGTTTATTCCTTTTGATATTGATCTATGAATTCAGGCATAAGAGATTAAGGAAGATAGCATTGTCCCATAGAGATTGCTTACCTGCGGAGATGGATCTCCTTCGCCCTTACATGGCATTTCAATTGTTGTGCCCGGAAGGACCTCCATATCGTATGGCTCGAAAATGAGACGTGGGGGCCCCCAAATGCGCTCCACTATCACTTCAGCTGTACTCTCGGTTCTGCCATTGATGTTTTCAGCAATGCAAGTGTACTGACCTGCAGGGAATTCATTTGTTGGTTTATTAAAACGTTTTACGAACCCAGTCTCAGTTATGTGTGTTCAGTTTTCAGTATACATATAAATATGCTGTTGGCAAGGCAAGGATAATGAAAATGCTACGGGCACCGCACCGCGACGTGCAGCTTCAACGAGAGAATCATCCCCATAAATCTCTTTGTACAACTTTTAGTTTTATCCATGATTTGGTATTGATGGTTTCGATGATTCCACCCCCACCACTCATTCGAGGACCTTCATCTCTAGGGGGGATGAGAAATACAATGAGATACCTCATCATACGTGGTCACATAAATTTTATTGTCTTCCTCACTCGCTAGAACTGGGTGAACTGTGCAGATATCTGAGCGGCCCTTTCTTATTAGTCGGGGAAATATTTCTTTCAGCCTTGTTTATTTTGCCTTTTCATGTTCTCCTGAATGGACATGCTTTCATCAGGCTCAAGGATAATGTTAATCAAGACTATTTGGAGAGTTTCTATAGACATTCATGGTAGTTACGCTTTTGGGCTTCTCAGTTAAGTGGCTGTTCAAAGGAGTCACAATTACGGGCTCTGCGAAAGCAAGCGTAGTAATTGGAATTTGGTTTTGGGTGGTGAAAAGTAATGCACTTTCCTTTGATTTCAATGAATTTAGGAAATTTGAAAGTGGTAATCGATTTTCAGAAGGGTATTAGGTTTGTGTAGCAATTAGATATGCTATGGATTTCAATTTTAACTCAAAAAGGGTTCAAAGAGTTTACAGCTTTTTTTACTACGTTGTATTTTCTTGTCGGGTTACATCCAGATTTTATATAAAATCAACTGAGTAACACTAGACTTTGCTATTTCAATGGGCCAAAGCATAAGAACTTATCACGACAATACAATACAAGGATTCATATTTCAAAAATTCTAAGGGATTATAAGGTTTTAAAGTCCTGTTAGTAGTAACTCACATTGACTTTAACAGGAAAAATTTTGAATTTGAGTTAGTTTTGTTGTTTTACGAGTTGTTTTAATAGGAAGGGCCTAGTGTAGCAAGGTAGGTTTTCTTAGTGTAAATTTCCGATTTTGGACTATGTGGTTGAATTCGTGGTAGAAAACTGGTTACCATTTGAAATGCTTTTAAACTAAAAGAAGTGGGAAGAGTAGAGACTACGAGAGGGGGATGACGCTACTTCTCAAAAACATTTTTTCAATATATAAGTTTGAGGGAAAGTACCGCCTCTCCCGAGGATCTTTAAAAACTGACTGCTTTTATCATAAAATTCTTTTTAAAATCTACAAATGAGGTTAATTCTACTTAGCATGGGGACTTTTCTTTCTTCCTCGCCTGCCTCCGCTCGACCTTTTTTCGATCGCAAGGAGTCCGATCAGTATCTGGGCCAAGTACAGCAATATAGATTGAGTCGTGTCCATGAGTACATGAGTCGTTTACTCGACTGTGGTCCGTCCGTATTGGCCATAATCCTGCTCAAGGGCGCGAATTTGTTGTTTTTTTTCTGCGCAAATCAGATCTATTCGCCAAGTATTTGGGTGCCGGTTTCGTTAGCAATCACACCTCGTTCACCTCCAAGGGTAGGACGGTGGTAATCCTTCTCTTCGTAAGGATCGCTATCTCTGTTTTAGCCACGGACAAAGACGGTGCGTGATTAGCCATCCACGCATTCATTCCCATCACTTGGTTGAGCTTTCATCAGATTATCTGTGCGGGTTGCTATCAGTATGACGGCGTCATCCACCGACCTCACCAGGCGAATCTCTTCAGGAATATCCAGCACAATATCGACTCCTGTTTCGTGCCGGTCTTCTGTGGTGTCGTACATCCCTAGTATGTAAAAAGATCAAACCTTTTCTTTCTTTTGTGAAGTGTGGCGGCTTCTATCTCCGTAAGCCAGCAATAGTCTCTCGTTAGCAAACCACTTTCTTGATATTCTTCCTTCAGGGTGAGTTATTTAAAAATGCCACGCGTTTTTTTCGAAACCTATTTGAGACAGGACGTCTGGTGAGGACCTTAAAAGTCAATTATTTCAAGGTCCAAGTATGTTTTTATTTTCAAGGGGATATCTTTCTAATGCCCCTATATCAGATGTTCCAAAAGTTAATAGCATTTAACTAAGGCAACGTTCTAAAATGTTGAACAGTTTTGTAGTTATGAAATAAAATAGAAAAGCGGCAGCATTTAGTAAATTTTTCTTGCAAACTAAACAGCATTGCTATAACTTTTAGATCGAGATTTTTGTTGTGAAAAAATCCAATCTTTAAACAGAGCTTGGATGAATCAATGAACAAGTCCCATTTTTTGGGAACATACACAAGGTGAGGAAAGTTATAAATCCTTCATTTCCTATAAGGATGCAGCTGAAGATTTTAGATATATTTTGTTGTGTTATACGTTCTAATTACATTGAATTGAATGAATTGATTCCTTCTCAAACTCAAAAAAGAAACATAGTAGAGTGAGTCCTAGGTCAAAAATTGTAAAATATTATCCTGCATAAGTTTTGAAATAACGTTTGAAAAAACTGCTCCTTTTCCGTTTTTTTTTCTTTTAATTTTACATCAAGAGTCTGGATGAATTCAACTACTGTTAAGGCTATTTAGACAAAAAATAGAAGATCGTTTCATTTTTATTTAATCGTAGTTATATTATAACGTATTTTTTTCCTTACAGCAAAGAATAGTCTTTATCTTAGAATTGTTTCAAAGGTATCATAAGTACTAAATTTCGAGGTTAATTACAGTAATATACGTAATGCAAAATAAAATATAATAAATGTAAATAAATCTTTCAAGATAGCCTTTTTTAGAATCATTTTCGTTTTATATCAAAGCGCTAAAAACAAAAGTCACATTAACAGTCTTTCATAGAATAAAAATGGTTATAAAAAGTCCGGAAATAAAATTTTTATTAAATGCATTCCAAAATGATAATACTCTCAAAGGTATGAAACGTACAGAATTTACTTTCAACATCAAACATAAATGAAACTCTTTAAATACAGCATGCAGGCAACCAACAAAAACTGATTTTTAAATGGATAGCATAAAAAAGGGAAAATGGAGCTCGAGTATGCTTTAGATATTTTTGTTCAGCTGAATTTATCTCATGACAGCACAGATTGTTTCCCCAGAGGCTGTCCTGTACAAAAAATTCCAAATTTAGTATTTCCCAATGCAGTGTCGCAATTGTCTATTCCACAGAGTAATAAATTTATTTTCATATAGTCCATCATAGAAGACTGTCAACTTTGCTTTATCATGAATTGTTTAATGCAGTGTTGCAAAGTGTGTTGATTTATATTTATGCTGGATTTAGCAGAATGCCGGCACTAATACTCTTGTGGTACATTTAAGTATCGAATTTTTTATAATTTTGGCTGGATTGGTTGTTGGTTGTTGGAATTTTCAATTTTAAAATAGGCCACGTTGCAATCATCTATAATTTCTGAGTAAACTCTGGAGGTTTTTACAAATCAAAAGTCAATAGTGATCTCTTAAAATATGAAATCCAAATGCATCATTGCTTTATTTTTATCGAAAGCATTTTCAGCACTTTGGTAATTGCAAAGAATAAAACCTTTTTCATAAAAAGACTGAATCAGGGAATATTATTAGGAAATACGTCTTCCATAATTTTTGGCTGTAAATTAAGATTCGGGTTGGAATTCTGCTCAGGTGAGTCTGCAAATCAGCACTTCCTTTGATTCTTGCCATATCCTTCGCCATTGAACGGTATCCAGCATGAGTTTTACTTTAAAACTAATTTTTCTTAGCGTATAGACAAAAGAGGTTCCAATGCATAATTGTAGGATCCTCAAGCCCACGAATGGAATAGTTATTAGATTTAATTTAATGTATTACGTATTTCATCCATGCTCTTGCCATTATTGATTAGTATAATAATTTATTAAAAGTATAAGAGCATATAAGTTGCCGAATACTTTTTTAGGCAATAATTGAGCATGGGACATAGGAGGAATATCGTTTCAAAACGCAAGTAATCCTTCAGAAGAAATTTTTCGGTTTGACGTGGATACACGCTTCTAAAGTAGCCTATTTTTTTGTTTTGCTTTAAAGTTCCTTCGTATTGCAATATCTTTAATGTTACACTGCGTCAAAATATGTGGTCTATTTCAAGTGTAGGAAATAGTGTTGTTATAGGTGAAGATTCTAGTGGAGCAAGCTAAGAACCAAAAATGTTACTACTCGTAAAAAATTAAAACAAAAAAGGTAAAACATTTCCTTTTAATTTATAAAATTAATTATATTATTAAAAAATGATGCGACTTAAAGAATTTTGTTAAATACAATAACAAAGATCCAAATCTGGAGGCCTTCCCTAAAGGCCAGAAGATTGATATTGAAGATCTAAGAACTTGCAAAAAGAAGGTATATCGCACACAAAATAAAATTGATCAGGATCATCAGTTATGAAATTTGATGGAAATTTCTACACCAAAACAATGTCGTAGGGGTGTAATAACTAGCAGTACGAAAAGGCGGCCTAATTCTGTTACTGGTAAGTATATAAAGCCAGTTGTTCAGCCTTAATCAAGTAATTTATTCAGAAACTACTTTTTTTTGTAGATAAGATCTTCTGAAGGAGAATTTCCTGTCTATGCGATGTTTTTTTGTTAGGTTTTTTAATGTTACAACGAGAAGACTTATAACTATCGCACAAACAGTTAAGAAATTAGAGCCTATTGCTGAAAGGAGAGGAGGCAACAGAAAAGAAAAATCCTTTGAAGATAAAAGGAAAAAGGTTATTGAATTTATTTCACAGTTAAAAGGGAGAGAAAGTCATTATTCTCTAAATTGCGCACGATATATAACAATAACGTTTCAGAAAACTTGAAGGTAAAAAGGTGGCTTTTCCACAATATCTTCTCGTGAAAATTTCCCTTGGCTTCGGAAGTCGTGCAACCGATGTGGGTTCATGCTGCCACAGATTAATATTTCAAATAAAAAATTCGGCAAATTCTTCAGAAAAAAAAACAACAACTAGGGGTCCATAAACTCAGAGTAAAAGCATTTTATAAAATTATGCAACAGGTGCATCCGCTGCCTAAACTAACAATAGGTGAAGCTTTTTATGCACGGCATACTTCGTGCGTTATTGATATTGAAATGAAAGAACCAAAGTTTTATTCATGGGCAGAAAATCAAGTTGGAAGAGGTGCAGTTGAAGTAGGTGTAGACTTCTTAAATAAAATATTGAGAGATAGAATTGTTTCAAGAGTTTGTCTTTTTGCGGATGGATGTGCAGGACAAAACAAAGATTTTCATATTATTCATTACGGTTATTAAGAAAACCTGCTGCAAATATTAAAAATATACTGCTGTCTTTTCCAATACGAGGTTATTCTTTTCTTCTTGCTGATAGGATTTTCGGTCAATTTGAACAAGTATTTAAAAAAGTAACGGAAATTTTAGAGCCTATCCGATATAAAAAATATTTATCAACAAGTAGGTGAAGTGAGATATTTCGGAAGTGACTGGAATATAATAGACATCAAATCGTTAAATGATCATTTAAAAAAGCTAGATGGAATTTCCGAAATGAAAAAAATTTTTTAAAGAAAGCTATTACAACGGGAAACAAAAAAGTTTATTTCAAGATGGAGCTAACTTTAGATACGATGATCCTTCTAAACAGTATAAGTCCTTATGGAAAAGAGGAAAGAAAATCTGACGTTCTACAGGAACTGCCGGTTATAGAATCAGTGAAACATGTATGCGTTGAACAGAAACAGGATGTGGATCGTTTGCTGCAAACAAGGTTTGAAAAAGACTGAAGGGACCATGATATCCTAAGATTTTTAAATATTATTTTGATAATCCAAGTCCTCATCCAAACTTTGAAACTAAGGATGAAGAAACTTTATGTGACTGTTTAACTGAAGAAAATGGACTGAGTAGGATTTAGGTTCAAAACTTTATTCAGGACTAAAATATATTATCTTGAAAGATATTCGTTTCTACAAATAAAAAAAAATTTAGGTGCTTTTATTTTATTTTTAAAAAAGGGGAGAAAAGAATTTGTTAACTACCGCCTTTCAAATAAATCTTTAGTTGCGAGTTTAAACTGAAGTTTATCTAAACCCCTTTCAAAGCTTAAGCTTCGCAGATAAGTTTGTCGGGTTTTACAGTGCTCCTTGTGTCCTCGGTTTAGCTAAACTGTAGTTGTTATGCTATTGTGGAATGAATGACACCGGATATTTTGAAATTTGAAATTTTGATTTTTGAAATTTTTTCACATATTGGTGTCCGAGCAAAGGTTGAAAAACATACAGGTAATTTTGAAGGTAATTGGTACATTTCAAATAATAATATTTATAATAAGCTGGATGAGAAACGAAGAAGTGCTAATTTTAGTGCACTGGAAATTGAACTACTAATCAAGTTAGTTTTGAAATATAGAAACGTTATAAGAAAACTAACAGAATTCACTGGAATGAGAAGTTAGTAACGTGAAAAAATCAGTGGCAATATGAGTAGCATAACAGGGAAATCAAGAAATCTAAGCTTAAACCCAGTAAATCTACGGCTTAAGTTAAAACAAAACTATAAACTGAGCTTATCCTTTAAACCTGCACTGTAAAACCAACAAAAAAGTTAAGCTGAACTTTAAGCTTTAGGTAAAGTTTAAGCTTGCACTGAAAAACCGGGAGTAAATAAATTAAAAGAAAATATTTTTTATTTATTTTTTAAGGTATTGCTTAAGCTCAGGGGACAACCCATGAAAGGGAGATTGGGAAATTTTAATCTCACAAATGTTGCAAGTGAGCCACAATTTTTTTGGCATGAAATTACTGTGTAGCATCTCAGTGGCTTCACAAGTACAATTCTTGTCAGTAGAATTGCCCAGATTAATCGCCGTGTCCTATGTGGGATTCGAAGCCACGTCAACAGGGGAGAAAATCTGTATACGTGCGCCTCAGTCCGTTCGACCACCGGCGTGAGTTTTCCTTTATTTACTGTTGTTTTCTGTTACTTCAAATTGCAGTTATTCCAGTGTAGTTCGTTTTTAACAGCAACTTCTTCTCGCCTTCAAGACAAAATGAAATTTCTGCAAGCCCTTTTTAATAATATTAGCAGCTAGTGTGCTAAACTGATTTATTGTTTACATTTCGAACTAATAATTTTTATTGAAATATGTAATAAAGCTCAGGCATTTCTCACAATTGTTTCTTCTATACATCTGTAATATATTCTAAAAGGATGTATAGTGGCCTGAGCATTATTCCAATGAAATTCTTGTAAGACGTCTTGTAATGTGAAGGAAATTCCTACAAGAATTTGCTCTCAGAAAAATATAATTACTACTACTTTTGGCTTAGTAATGATAATTTCAAAGTTTTTACATATTTCGCCCGATGTTCAATAATAAAACCGTGAGAAAATAATTTCAATTGTTTGTACAATACATTACCAAATCTACAAAATGAAGGCTGAAGAATTTTTTCAGAATCTTCCTTAACCGTGAATATCCTGGAAAATTAGCACGCTTATTAATAGAAAAATTATTATGAAGAAAATTATATAATATCAAAGCTATACAAGTCTTATGATGGGAAATTCCTCGTCTCAGATCGAATATTTAATTTTTAAGCAATTAATCATTAATTTGACAATTTTGTGCATTGTAAAAATGTATACTGCGTCTGCACCAGAAGCTCCAGCAAGTACGCAGTCTTTTGGCCGCATTGATACAAATTTATGAAATCCTATTTTAACATTGGTATTGACATTCTTAAAGTTTTCATATGCTTTTTTGAGATAACATAACGGTAGATGCTTTTGGACATGCACTCTTTCTCTACCGACCTATTAGAATATTTACCTTTATTGAGGCATAGTCCTAAACCCCACGCATATCTCGAATTATACCATTGCTGCGGTCAAATTCCTGAACATATTATTGTCCATTCCTTTACTATTTCTTATTCTCTTATGTAAGGTATGCAAAAGCATTATTATGTCATCAAAAATCTTTTCAAAATTAGTTGATTTAATTTTTACACAAAATATGAATCTTCTTCTTCTTACAGAGTCTTCCATAATATTTTTCGGATTAAAACTAACAAAGTTATGATTTTTTTTAACAAACGCTATCTGTCGATTTCAATTGCACGTAATTTCTAATTTTTTTTCAGGTTTTTCCTAAGCTCAGAGGACAACGGGCAACCCTATAATACACACAGAATAAGTTAGGCAGAGGGAAATTTTAGGAAGAAGGTGATTGCCCTTTGTAGGAGTCGACGCCGCGCCCAATATGCCGACGTGTGTCGGCCCCAAATTCAGAAAAAATTGAGAATTAATTTGCAACATTTGTCGGGTCGAAAATAATTTCCAACTTCCTTTTCCCTGAAACTCCCTCCCGGCTAAGCTGTGCTGTTAGCATCATAGGGTTGTCCCCTGAGCTTAGGTAAAATCATAAAATAATATATACTGATATTTTAATTTCGCTTTATTGAAGACCGGT